>JASIRB010000846.1:0-31757 GCA_030323885.1 Branchipolynoe longqiensis | reverse complement strand
AGTTGTGTTGTTATCCGAACACCCCCAGTGTGGCACAGAGTGAGGTCACTACAGAACGTTCTAAATAAAGTTAGTTACAGTACAGAACTCATTGTGTTCAGACGTCCTTTACATTACACGGGGTGGTCTTCTTTGTGGTTTTGCCTAGGGCTCGGTCAAGCTCAGCCCTGGTCAGGTGGGTGCCAAGATTATGGGTGGATGGTGTGGCTGTTGAAATGTCTATGAGGTCGGCTCTCCAGGTGGAGTTCCTGGTGAGCGCTTGTTGGTGGGCATAAGGGAGGTTGATTGCAGGGTCTGTTCTGTCCGTGATCATTTTGTTGTGTTCTGCTGCAATTTGCTCAGGGTGTGGGTAGAGTGGGGGGGTGGTGAGTCTCCCCTAGATGCTGTTCAGTTTGCGCCAGCGTTGTCTGGAGGTGGTGTGAGAGTTTATTTTGGTACACCAGAGTTTCCACTTCCTGTCCGATTCGGCAAGCTCGACATCGTTGGCCCAACTGGTGACTATTTTAACGAGATTCTCAGTGCCTCGGTTGGGGTTTGTACGTAGCTTGTAGAGGAGTTTGTTTCAGAATCTTTTTGCTCTCATTGCATTGGAGGTTGTGCGGCCAGTGTGATTACAAGAGCTGGTTTGCTTTATGGTGTCTGTCATTGCTTGGTAAGTGAGTGTTGTGAACTCATCACATGTGGTCGGTGGGTTCAGATCTATTAAGATTTTTAGACGAAGGTTGAAGGTTGCCCAGTCCGCGTGGTTAAGGTTGAATCTGGGTGATGGTGGGGGGTGGGTGACTTTGGGTGCATTGGTGTGGAGGAGAGCTGCATGGTGGTCTGAGTATAGTGTTGTTAGCTCCCAGGAAGCTGCGGCTGCAAGGCATGAGTCGGTGATGCAGAGATCGATTGATGTGCTTGCTCTGTAGGTAGGCGAGCCATCGTTGAGGATAGAATGGGATGTTGAGTCGAGGATCTCTGCTAGGAGGACACAGCATCGAGGGGAATTGATGTTGTTGCGTCCCCAGGAGGAGTGGTGGGTGTTAAAGTCCCCCATGACAACTTGGTGATCTGTGCCGTTGGCGAGAGCCTGGAAGATATGGTTTAGAGTAAAAGTAGTGTTGACAGGGTTGTAAATGTTGTATACATCTATGACGGAGTGTGCTAGGTGGAGACGTATGCGAAGGGTGTCAGCATGAGGGTTGGATCTGTTGGGTGGGATCTTGGTGGAGTGGTTGTGGTTGCTTACGAATGTGGTGGTTCCTCATGAGGGTCTGCCTGCTGCTGCAGGTCTTACTGCGGGGATGTGGTATGTGGTGTAGCATTTGATATGGGATGGATCGATGAGGAAGATTTCTTGGAGAAGTGCGACGTCAATTTTCTCTCTTTTTAAGGTGTTGCCAAGAAGAGCTATCTTAGATTTCAGTCCGGCACAGTTCCAGGAGAGAATGGTTAAAGAGTTGTTAGTGGAACTGGGATGGGAGTGCGGGCTGGTGGCAGCATTATTATGTACCTCCATTTTGGGCTGTCAGGGCAGCATGAAAAGAAGCTGGCAGGTCTTTAGGGACATGCGGAAGGAGGTGCTGGATGTTGGAGTCGACTTGGAGCCAGTTAAGTAAACCGAAGGCTAGGGCCTCAACAGAGATTATGGGTGTTATGGTGGAAAGTGATGCATTAAGAATGTGGAGGAATATTGGGGTGGGATTTGGGTCGGAGGCAGGGGGGTCGCATCGTGTGGAGGGGAAGGTGGTTTGGGTGAAGGAGTCAGCAGTGGCTACAGTTTGAGTGGATCTGGATCTGGTCTGTAGGGGTGGCAGATCTTGGGTTTGGGGGCTGTGAGGTTGAGGGAGAGGAGTGAGGGGGGCAGAGGGGCAGGGCTGGGGTGGAAGGACAATGCGTTGGTGGTGGTGAGGGGTGGGTAGGAGGAAGCAGAGGGAAAAGGAGGGGCAGTGGAAGGGAGGGCATCAGGTTGGACAGGCAGGGCAGCAGTAGGGGGGGCCTCAGGTTGGGTGGGGGGAGTGGGGCAGAGTGAAACGCAGGAGGGGGAAGCATGGGCGAAGTATTAGCCGCTTCCACAGCTGGATGCGCACTGGGTACTGCTAAGTATAGCTGATGGTCTGCTATGTGACTCTTATAAACACATATGGGTGTTTGTTATAATTCTGCACCTAAATAGCCTAAATAGTGGTTATTAATGGTTTAGTTATTTTTTTCTGCCCCAAGCGCATTCATTTATGTATTTATTCATTTATGTAACCCGAGTTTGTAGGATCTGCGCATGAGCAAGAAAATGGTCGGGATGATCGGAGGTGATTAATCGAGAAGGGTCCACAGCGACGAAAGGACGAAAAACGAGTTCCCACTGGGTAATATCGAGCATATCCTTGTAGGATGAGTTTCCCATTCAGTAAGTAGTGATATTGTGTGATTTAAACAGAAATCAATGTAGATCAATTTCAAATATACTTCAAGCAATTTAATCTGTGCAAAAGATACATAAATATGTGATAATGTCTGAACAAACAACAACAACAACATAAAAATTTACTACACTGCTAGCTCTGTGGAGGTCTAGCCTGGTCCCCTGGCATTTATTGCTCATGCAGAGGCATAGGAGTTTCCAACCTGGTCCCCTAGCCTTTGTACCGGCAAATATATAAAATAAACAGGTTTAAAGGAGCTCAAACGAGTTCAACCCCGGCTGGTTGGGTCGCACCGTGGCTAGTTGGGTCGCTCCGTTTAGCGCTGAATATGCTTATGGATTAATCGAGAAGGGTCCACAGCAACGAAAGGATGAAAAACGAGTTCCCACTGGGTAATATCGAGCATACCCTTGCAGGATGAGTTTCCCATTCATTAAGTAGTGATATTGTGTGATTTAAACAGAAATCAATGTAGATCAATTTCAAATATACTTCAAACAATTTAATCTGTGCAAAAGATACATAAATATGTGATAATGTCTGAACAAACAACAACAACAACATAGTCAAATAATATTTTACTACACTGCTAGCTCTGTGGAGGTCTCGCCTGGTCCCCTGGCATTTATTTGCTCATGCAGAGGCATAGGAGTTTTCATCTATTATCACTCAGTTTCCAACCTGGTCCCCTAGCCTTTGTACCGGAAACAAGTTTAAACGAGCTCAAACGAGTTCAACCGTGGCTGGTTGGGTCGCACCGTGGCTGGTTGGGTGGCTCAGTAGAGCGCTGAATATGCTTATGGATTAATCGACGTTGGCTTATGAGTGTGCATTGTCTATGTCCATAAAAGAAACAATCAACATATAATTCTAAACCAACCAGGCAGTATCGCTTAGCAGTCCAAGAGATCGCGGATTCAATTCCTGGCTGAGTCAAAATCAAAGACTTGGTAATTGATGCATTATTGCTGCTTTGCCGCTACTTATTTAAAAAGATCAGGATAAGTATTAGTTGGCTCCGTATGCATTGTCACAAATCGATATCCACTTTAATAATATTACCATTTATAATAAAAGTTACTTCAAACTAAGGTAAGGTAGATTATAATCACTAATATTTTTTTTTAAATTGCCAGAAACTCAAAACGATCTGATTATGCAACTTTAAACCACAACACTGGCTTAGTTTAAACTCTGACATCTGAGTTGTAATTTATACATATGTCATGGGGGTGATGGAAATGGGAAATATTGTGCCTAGAGCGGGACTCGAACCCACATCTCTTTGCATTCCAGGCCAGTGTGCTAACCATTACACCACCTAGGCTCCCTGATATCACCATACTATCCACGCCTACCTGTCTATGTGAATACTTGCCTGAGAGGTCAGTGCAGACCACTACACACATACAGAATTAGTACGCCATTCACTTTACTTTCCCATAATCCCGAAGGATCGTTGGTAAACCAGTGATGACTTTTTAATCAGCTCTCTCTACATTTGCCTTTTCCACCCAACCCTCTGGGAGTCACCAAGCACGCCGCCTTGCACTCGTCAATGTTGTCTTCCCACCTCTTCTGTCTTCTCCCCACCCCCCTCTTGTATGGTACCTTGCATGCAAGGAGGTCTTTTACACTCTGTCTTATAATAGTGAATTTACAGCCTCACAGTCCGACGGTGAAAGCAGCACATATTTGAAACCAAAACATTTACCTAGATTTGACCCTACATATGCAACTTTGAGTTTGGCCCAGCAGCATAGGAAATGGAAGACAATGTGGCTTACTCATTATGGACAGGATAAATAAATCATCACACCAAAATAATAAATAAATAAAATTAGTAGACTGTTTCCGAACAACAATTGGAGCCTGACAGGAATGTCTACTCTAACCCACCCTCTTCAACATATTACTGAAAAGAATCATGACAGGCACTTTAGACGATCATGAAGGCATGTTCAGCATTGTATGCAAAACAATCACCAACCTGTGCTTTGCTCATGATTGTGATAGTTTAGCAGGAGAGGAAAAAGAACTGGCAAATTTAGTTTAGCATCTTGATAAAGCCTCCAAAGTCTACAACATGGAGATTGGTGCTGAGAAGACAAAGCTGATGAATATATCTGGCCTAAGTTATAATTGATTAGGGTTCCAAGCCTGAGATATTCCCTAGGATAGCACAGACAACAGCAACATTGACAAGGCTGAAACCAGTTTGGATTGCCAGGCGTATTTCTCTCAGCGCCAAGATTCAACTGATGCGCTACCTTGTCACATCCATCTTCCCGTATGCTTATGAATCATGGACCCTCACAGCAGAGTTCCAAAGAAGAATACAAACGATGGAAATGAGGTGTTATTGGAAGATACTACTATACATCTTGTACAAAGAACATGTTACCAATGATGAAGTATGTGTCAAGATCCAACAGGCAATTGGAGCACACACAGATCTCCTGATGATCGTAAAGCGATGCAAACAGCAGTGGCATTGTCATATTTTCCACTCATCAATTCTGGCCAAAACCATCCTGCAAGGCACAGTGAAAGGGAGACAAAATAAGGCTGACAAAGGAAGAGGTGGGAAGGCAACATCAGGGAATGAACAGACCTGGAGTTTGGCGAGTCCTAGAGGGCAGAGGAAAACAGGGAAAAATGGAGAAAACTGGTTGCAAACTAATTTGTAGTGCCTCAACAACCCTCATGGTTAAGAGATTAATGATGCAACTTAGATAATGGTGCTTGCTCTTAATCCTAGTAAGCATTTGGTGTTGCAAAAAATGATATACTAAGTCAGTCTAACAGAACCTGTTACTCCCGAGGCCTGTAGCATCAAGCATTGCAATGTGCACTCCGGGAGTGATTTGACATGTTTTCACTTCAAATATTTGCAAAGTAACCTTTCAAGATGGTTTTGGTCAGACCTGATGAATGGGAAATATGGCAATGCCACTACTGTTTGCATCTCTTTACGATCATCAGGAGATCTCTGTATGATCCAATTGCCTGTTGGATCTTGGCACAGACTTCTTCATTGGTAACACGTTATTTGTACAAGATGTATAGTATCTTGCAGTAGCACATCATTTCCATGGTTTGTATTCTTAGTTGGAGCTCTGCGGTGAGGGACCATAATTCATAAGCATACGGGAAGAATGGACTGAGATGTGACTAGTTGCCTCATGTGATTCAGACATCTGGAAAGTGTCCACTCTACTCTTATTGAGCAGCTTTATTTGGTTTGTCACTCAGCATCCATCTAATGACTGTCTGCTACACTAGATTTAATCGGACCAAGTCGCAGACAGTTCACCGAGTTAACCAATAGAGGATGCAACCTGCGCTAATTGATGCGTGGACATTTTATTTTATTTTTTTTGTGACGGGTGTATTTATGCTGCCCATAACGGTTAAGTCTAATGACTTGTTTTCGGCCCGAGACAGTAATAGTCTTGTGACTCCCCTTCTTTTTATCACTTTCAGTTGTTGTGTTGCTAACTACTGCATGCATTCTTTCTCTGTTTGTAAGCATTCTCCCACATCCCCCAAACCTCTGTGATTTTGTTCGTTCTACAATCGGATAATTGTTTGGTTACCAATAGTTAATTTCTCTGAATGTCTTCACCTTGCTGTGTTAGTGGTCATTAGGTTTTGATTTTAAGTTTAAAGTTTACCTTTTGTATGTAAAACTTTGCTTGAATTATCAGTGTATTTTCTATTTATTTATTTATCGATCTTTCTTTTTCTTTTTTAATTCATTTTATTTATTGTTGTCATTAGTCTAGCAGTGCATTTATCTCTCTTTTGATTAATGTTTGATATGTTTTTATTGTCCCTGTACTTCTTTCTTCTACTCCCAGTGTATTCCATTCCCTTGCCTTCATCTACTTGCTACTCCTCTCATATGATTTGTTTTTGGCTCTGTTTATTATCAGTCTGGGGCCATCACTACCTCTTGTTGCCTTTTTGGTTACATGCACCCTCCCAGGCTTCCTTGTCTCCCTGAATGCTGCTATTTTGAGATATGGTTTTCTCCTGTCATTTAATGTGTTGACTCTTGCTTTCCTATGGAGATCATCAGTTGGGTGTCTATGTTCCACCTTCAGACATATCTTAAGTGCTCTATTTTGTAGTCTTTGAGGTTTATCCAACATATCTTTGTTACCCCCCATATATATTACATCACCATAGTCGAAGTATGGTAGTATCATACCTTTATAGATTTTAATAGCCATATTTTCTGGTATTTGCTAATATCCAGATTTTGTGGTTTGCCTTCTTGGTAACTTCATTTATGTTATCATTGTAATTTAGTTTCCTATCAAGATTTATCCCTAGATATCTGTAGTTGGTCTGAAAATGAAAAACTTTTCCTCCCAAAATTATTGGCTCCTCATTGCCATAGTTGATTTCCCCCCTGCCAAACACTACGACCTTCGAGTTCTTGTGGTTTATGGAAATCTTGTTGGAGTTACACCAGTTATCTAAAGATACTACTTTCTCATTTAGCTTATCTCTTATTTCTGCTATTGCTTGTTGTGTATATCACAATGTTATCAGCATATAGTTGGAATTTGATTCCTTCTAATGACTTCTCCAGATCATTGATGTAAATGATGAAGAGGAGTGGGCCTAATACTGAACCTTGAGGGACTCCACTGGTTACCTGTATACTTTATGATGTTTTGCCATTTACATTTCACAATTTATTTTTATTTTTACAAGTGTTATCTCCTCCAATGCTAAATCTAAGTGTAATGCTGATCACTCCACCTTACAAAAGTTATATATATATATATATATATATATATATATATATATATATATAGGGAAAAATATAGTTGCAGGGCGGGAAACACAGGTGAGTTTAGTGTCCCGCGCGCTCGCAGGTGGCGCCCCAGTCGCGTCGATCCGCTCCAATGACCCATGGGTGGGTGCGCGACTTCAAATACTTTGGAATATAAACGTAATAATTATATACGCAAATATTTAGTTTCCTCCATTAGTATATATAACTCTAATAAATTATACTACATATAATACCATCTTTAACCTAGAAATGCTAAACTGTATTAATTAAATTAATTTAAGTGTATACGTTTCTTGGCGCTCAGATGAATAAAATATTTACTGAAAAAGAAGTGTATTTGCCTACCCCATGGCTGACCTGACCAGACAGAATAACACCGGGCACTGTGGGCTAATCGGTAGAGCGCGGGCCTCGCATGCGGAAAGTAGGGAGTTCGCTTCCTGGTCTAGTCAAACCAATAACTTTAATATTGATACTTGTCACTTCCTAGCCTGGTGCTCAGCATCAATAGGATAGGGCAAGGACTGGTTAGCTCAGTGTCAGGTTAATATGACTGAGTGGGATATTGATTCATTGTGCCAGTGGCATGGTTTCCCAGTGGGGCAGCACTATAAAGTCACCACAAGTGTGCACTGTCACAAGTCGGTACCCGTCCTGATATGACCTTATATGTTGCTAGGACAAAAAACAACAAATGAACAGATAGAATAGCCGAATCAATAAGACCGCTCGCTATCTATGTGGAAGATCGTGGGTTAGAATACAAGCTGAGTTAAACCAATGACTTACACAATTAATACTTAGCCCGGCGTTAGACACCACTAGGATAGGGCATGCACTGGATTCTTAATATTTATGATAATGTGACCGAGTGGGATATCGGGTCATGGTGCCAGTGGCACGGTCACCCCATGAAGCAACACTATGAAGTCTATGAATGCGCACTGCCACAAACCTGACCCGTCCTGGTATGACTTTAGATGTTGCTAGGACCTAAAACCACTACACACAAACACTCTCAGGCCAGCATTAATCCAGCCACACTCCGGCCAGATTAATAAAAGAAGCCTTTTGGTTTGTTTGTTGTTGTTTTACATCCTAGCAACATCTAAGGTCATATCAGGATGGGTACCGACTTGTGACAGTATGCACTCATGGCAATTTTATAGTGCTGCCCTTCTGGGAAATCAGGCTGCTGACACCATGACCCGATATCCCACTCAGTCACATTATCCTGACACTGAGCTAACCAGCCCTTGCCCTATCCTAATAATGCTGAGCACCAGGCTAGGAAGTGACAAGTATCACTTTTTAAGTCATGGGTTTGACTCGACCGGGAACCAAACTCGCGAACCCCCGATCTTCCGCATGCGAGGCCTGTGCTCTATTGATTCGGCCACCGCGCCCGGTGAAGCCTTTTGATATAAGTTACCTCGCCTCCTTGTGTTACCTTCCCATTGTGCAACTCTCAGGGCACTCACCGCTCACGCATGCCGTGCAGTTCTTGAACTAAAGCCGTGTTCACACGGGCAAAATCTAAAGCGATTCAGCCAAGGCGAATGCTACGAATCGAATTAGCGGACCGTTCACACGGGCGGTACTTGGGGCCGGAAATCGATATCTGCGCATGAGCAAGTCCAGCCTGACCAGCGCCAGTTTTCGCTTAGTCAACGCCACCACGAGAGAGTGAGTTCGACCTAGATATTATGTACTGAATCATATTAGTTTGGAACGGTCAAAACTTCTGCTGGGCAGTGAAACCCTAAAAATAAATGATGAAAAAAATATATGTGCACCTCTAGCAGGTTCATAGAGCAAATTTACCGGAAAGTCAATACACTCAGGTCTCGACTGTCACGTCCTTAATCCGCCTCACGTAAGTCGGTTGCATTCACACAGGCAAAATAAATCGATTAACAGAAATTGACTCACGTAAACTACCTCGAGAGGTGGTTTACAGTATCCAGATCACAGGAATCGAATCAGCCTTAAACCGCCTCAGCCGCGCGTTCACACACGAAATGTAACCCGAACTATACAAGTCGCTTTCTACGAATCGATTTACATCGCCCGTGTGAACACGGCTTAAGACACCCCCTAGCGGTGATGCCCTTAGTGGTTGGTTGTTGTTGTTTTACATCCTAGCAACATCTAAGGTCATATCAGGACGGGTACTGACTTGTGACAGTGTGCACTTATGGCAACTTTATAGTGCTGCCCCACTGGGAAATCAGCTGTCACCACCATGACACCCACTCATATAAAGTACGGTAGTAGTGGACACAAGCTCTAGTTCATAACTGACTTTATTACCGTCCATGATTCACCATCACAACTCCCTGCCGGTCACGTGACCCCTGCGCCGTTCCCGGGGGCATTCATAAAGTACACCATCTTACAAGTCAGTCACATTATCCTGACACTGAGCTACCAACCAGGCCTTGCCATATCCTAATAATGCAAAGCACCTGGCTAGGAAGCGTCAAGTATCAATTTTATAATTCATTGGTTTGACTCGACTGAGAACCGAACTCCCGACGAGGTCCGCGCTCTCCCGATTAGGCCACCGCGCCCGGTGATGTGGTTACTTCCTACCAGTTGCTGCTACCAGGCGGGATGGCCGAATGAGTTGAGCGTCTGTCTCCTGTTTTGGGAGATCGAGGGATCCAAACCCATGGGTTCATGGGTTCAAACCCTGTTTGAGTCAAACCAATGACTTAAAAATGTATACCTGTCGTTTCCTAGCCAGTCACTCAGCATTATTAGGATAGGGCATGGGCTGGTTGGCTCAGTCAATGTCAGGGTAATGTGACTGAGTGACCTGCTGGTGGCCTGGTGGCATGGTGCTGGTGGCCTGGTCTCCCAGTGAGGCAGCACTATAAATTCGCCATGAGTGTGCACTGTCACAAGTCGGTACCGGTCCTGATATGACCTTAGATGTTGCCAGAACATAAAACAACAACAAACAAATCTTACCTGTTGCCCACACAGTGCCTTCTGCACACCTGAAAGTGTGTCATTAGTCACGCCGCCTCGCGTTTCCTAGAACTAACAATCCCTATTCAACTTACTACGTGACCATGCAATCCCCCCTGTAAATAGTGCTCGTATTAAAATTTCCTATTTAAATTCTGTCATGCAATTTTGTGTATTGGACGTTGTTGAATTGATCCATTATTATTCAGGTTGTAGTCTGCAGCAAAATTATTAGGTGAACCTGGTTGTGTTCAGATTATAAATACAGAGGGGTCTGCAGAGAATAATGGGTGTTGGGAAGCAAGAAGTGTCCGGACAGGGGCACCGGAAAACAATAAGGACTATTCTTTATTTATATACACATAATAAATTATATACCACACATATTAAAGCAGAGATTATTATATATAGAGATTATATATATATACACATATATATAACTTTTGAAAGGTGGAGTGATCAGCATTACAATCTACATGTAACATTGGAGGAGATAACGCTTGTAAAAATAACATGTTTTGTGGGGAAATGTCCACACATCAATTAGTGCAGGTGGCATCCTATATTAGGCTCTAGTGGTTATATATATATATACATATATATATATATACATATATATACATATATATACATATATATACATATATATACATATATATACATACATATATATACATATGTATACATACATATACATACATATACATTCATATACATACATACACATACATACACATACATACATATATAGCCACGTATATATGCACGCGTATATGCAGGTGTAAGGAAAGCGCACTGTCGTGCCCCCCAGTGTTTGCGGGGGAACTCGCGTATTTACACACGCGTATATGCGGGTGTAAGGAAAGCGCACTGTGCTGCCCCCCGGTGTTTTGTGGGGGAACTCGCCACTGATTTGCGGGACTGCGACCGGGTGGTGCTCGATGATGTGCACAACCTACGAGCATTCCCCGCCCGCCGCAATTGGCTCGCAACACTGCTACACTATAGACCTACTAAGATTTTTACCTGCTACCATCTACGTGCTACCAGTTACCAGCTTCGCAGTACCGGGTATCGGTATGCCAAGGGCATATTGCGCTTTCTGCAGTATTGTACATACAGAACTGGTAAATGACACTTGTTATACACGTTTAAACAGGCGTTCGACCAGGGTGAGCACGAGAAAATCGGCTATTGCTATGGCTGAGGGAGGGAAATCGACCAGCGTAGAGGATGACCAGTCAGACAATACAATGGACGTCGACCTGCTTGAGAAGGAGGAAAGGGAGATCACTGAGAGGATCAGGCACCTGCAAAGACGGAAGAAACTGGCGGAACTGGAACGCGTGGAGCAAGATTTGCGTGAGGACGTGGCGAAGCTCACACTCGATCAGACCAGGGACCACAGGAGGGATCGGGCAATCCACTGTGATGCGGCAGCCCGGTTCGAAAATGCGGGGCATGAACACAGCACTGGAGCAAGTCTGCTTGGCGAGGGCGACATTCAATTGCGAGGGAGGAGCACTAGCAAGCATCGGAGCGAATCTCATGACCGGCGAGGGCGCTGCTACCGCCGGCGCTCATCAAGTTCGTCCTCCTCGGATGAACGTTCGACGAGCAAGGAAAGGAGGGCCAGAAGTAAGTGGTCACTCCGGAGACACGTTGAAGATGGTAAGGCTGTAAAAAAACTATCCCCTTTCGAACTAATAGAAGCCGCCGTGAACTGGGTTGTGGCATCGAGATAGACTGACGGTGATAAGCTATTGAGACTCCTGAAACATATTGGCTATATCGCGGGAAAGGCCAAGTCTGGTACCTTTGTAGAAAAATCACATGTGAACTATGACAAGGCTATCAGGAAGCTAGCGGTGTACGAGGGCTTTGGCGCGTTCTCATCCGGGAACCCGGAAGTCGCGTTGAAATATTATGCTTTCGAATTTCTGCGTAAACCCGGGGCTACCTCCCATAGTTATACAAGTAATAAGTCAAGCCCTAATAGGCAAGAAACCTTGTTTTGCCTTTAACAAGGAGGAGGGGTGTTCAAGGGATAACCGGACGTGTAACTATATATATATATATACATATATATACATATATATACATATATATACATATATATACATATATATACATATATACATAAATATACATATTTATGTATATACATATATGCACATACATACACATATATATATATCGACCAGACGGGATGGCCAAATGAGTTAGAGCGTCCATGTCCCGTGTTGGTAGATCGTGGGGTCGTGGGTTCGAACCCCGGTCGAGTCAAACCAATGACTTAAAAATTGATACTTGTTGCTTCCTAGCCTGGCGCTCGGCATTATTAGGATAGGGCAAGGGCTGGTTGGCTCAGTGTCAGGATAATGTGACTGTGTGGGATATCATGTCATGGTGCTGGTGGCCAGGTCTTCCAGTGGGGCAGCACTATGAAGTCGGCATAAGTGCGCACTATCACAAGTCGGTACCCATCCTGATATGACCTTAGATGATGCTAGGATGTAAAACAACAACAAACAAACATATATATATCATACACATATCATCATCATCATGCTGCCAGTCGCAATGCGACAAACACTGCTTTCAATGCTGCTGGCTTTTGCAAGTTACTAGCGGCACTCTCTCAGGGAGCAAATAAAGGTCTCACACAGGCAAAAACACATCAAGACAGGCGCAAGCTATTTGTACCTGCAGTGCCTGGTCGGGAGATGTTGGGAGTTCCATTCATCACCACCCTTAATGCTGCCACGGTAACATGGTTTTCTGTTAGGGTTTGCTCTGGTAGCCTTTCGTTTTTATCAAGAACCTGTATCACAAGGCAATGGTTTACCACTTTGTAAGGCTGGGGCGTCAACCTCCCTGAGGTATTTTAGCACCTAAGGTTTCAGAGGTACTACCATACCCGCATACCCAAATATATGCTATACATAGACATACAAATATATACATATATACATATATATACATATATGTTGTTTTTTTGGTGGTAAATATGTTTATTCTGCTGAATAAGTCTTTTGTCATTGCTGAAGTACAGGTCTTCCAGCCATTTTTAAATTCAGGGTCATTTACACAAAAGGTATATAGAATAAGGTATACAATAACTGTTGAATACACAATTTGCAGCATGTAAAGCAATGAAATTCTGTAACCCAAATGTTCCATAGCAATATGGTAACAGTAGTGCCATATAACTCGATCAATATTCATCAGATCAATGTGAGTATTTACATAGTATTTAGAATGTAAGCAGAAGTTATCTTCTGTATTCAGTTGGTAAAGTTGTAGTAAGTTTTACTGTTCAGTTGCAGTTAGGCAAGCGGTATATAAATGTCAGTTTGTTAGAAATATTCTAGTGTAACTCTAGTGTAGTTAGTTATTTGAGTTTATGAATTATGTTGTTGTGGTGGGGTTGTTAATAATACACTGGACCAGCAGTGACCAGTGAAGCGGTGACACCAAGCCCAGTGCAATTAGGTCTTAAATTTTACATTTTTATTTGGATTGTCTCTGTCATCGTATATGGTTGACTGGAAATAACAGAGGAACAGCAACAAATAAAAAAGGGGGTGGGGGGGAGAACTGAGGCTGAGCGTTTGGTGGTCTGCCACTTACGGTATGGTGATGCCATGAAAATACTTTACTGCAACTGCATAAGGGCCTGCCTGCCCAATCTGATGTACTCTTAGTGAGTTTTTTAATTCTAGGTAAGAGGACGCTGCCCTGGTTCTGGCTGGTAGGTTGTTCCACATCATGCTGCCTCTGTAAATTGGTGCTTTAATTAGTTTGTTTATGGAAGGCTTGGGGACTTTGAGTAGAGTGGAATCAACCCATCTAGTATTCCTTTTTGTGTTGTCTATATATTGGGTCTCTCTGGCTCTTCTGTACATAAGTGATAGGAGATGTGAATCTCTTCTAACCATTAGGTAATCTAGGTTTGCTTTGTCATGCATTTCCTTTACACTTAGTGTTTTGCCCCAATAAATTGTTCTTAACACCTGGTTTTGGATCCTTTGTAGCTTAGTCAGTTGCTGCTTCATGAGCAATCCATAAATTATATCATTATAGTCTATTATTGGTAGAACTGTTGATTTATATAGTAGTAGTGCAGTGTTTTTGCTTATGAAGCTCCGCATCTTCCTGATTGTAGTCATTTTTAGTGCCAATGATTAAGTTAGTCTAGCCAGCTGTTGATTCCCATTTAAGGTAGAATCAATCACTGTTCCTGAGTACTTGTGTGCACTTGCCTCCTTAATTTGGTTTCCGCCAATATGCAGTGTAATGGGTTGTGCTCTTGCCTTCCTTGCTTTGGTGCCATAAATGACAAACTCAGTTTTATTGGTGTTAAGGGATAGTTTGTTTTCACTACACCACAGGTTAACCCTGGTCAGCACTGTCCAAACCTGATCGGTTGCTATTTGGAAATCTTTATTGTGGACTGTGAGTGCTGCATCGTCTGCAAATAATGTGAATGTTGCATCCTCTGATACTTGGGGTAGATCATTTATGAAGATTAAAAACAAAAGGGGGCCCAGAGTTGAACCCTGCGGAACTCTAGTTTTAATAGTCCTGATGGTTGACTCAGTGTCATTAACTTTTGTGCATTGTTTCCTACTAGTTAAGTAGTTGGTCATGAATGTACAAGTTTTCTTCCCCTGTCCTGCTTTCTGGATTGTCTGCAATAGTATTCTATGGTCAATTGTATCGAAAGCTTTTTTGAAGTCGAGGTATACTGCAATTGTAAGTTCACCTTTGTCCATGTTGGTCAATAACTCATCCAGAAGAGAGGCCAATGCCCTAGTTGTTGATCTGTCTTTTCTAAATCCGTTTTGTTGGGTGGTTAGGTAATTGGAAGACTCTAAAAATGTTTTTATCTCATCATGTATTATTTGTTCTATGATTTTGCCAGGAAGAGGGAGAATAGATATTGGACGCAGCTCACTACAGTATCTTGGGTTATTGGCCTTTGGGATAGGTGAAACTGTAGTTAGCTTCCAGCTTTCTGGAAAAATACCAGTGTTGACCACTAGGTTATACAGGTGAGTGAATTCATTTATAAGTTCACTAATTGAAACCTTCATTAGGACTGAGCTGATGTCTTCAATGCCAGATGACTTATATGCTGATGCAGCATTGACCTTTCTGAGGATTTGCTCCTGTGTTATCTCAGACAAATCATACGTCTGATCATTAGTGGTGACTGTGTAGATGTCCTGGCTATCTACAGCCTGGTCAAACTTTCTGGCAAGATTCTCCCCTACATCAATGAAGTAGTTGTTAATCTCTTCTGCCAGGAGGCTTTCTAGTATTCTCTCCCCATTGTCTTCATTACTGAGGTTGCTGATAACGGATTTTGCTTCCGGGTTAATTTGTTGCAGTTCATGCAAGTCTCTTTGGATTTTGCTTATACTTATTTATCTGGCCTAAACAGTGCCTAGACTTGGCTTTTCACAGCTCGTTTCTGGCCTTCCTGACCATACATTCAGCTATAAATTGACACCCAGGGTCTCTTGTTATATCTGATTTCCGAATGAAATAATCTCTGTCCTGTTGTAATTCTAGCAGTTCATTGTTCAAATAACCAGCTGTTTTGTTTCTTATGTCGAGTCTAACCAGGGGACAGTGGTTGTTTGCAGCATTGACAATCATTTCTTGTAGCATGTTCCAGCATTTGTTTGGATCTTCCTCTGTTAGTAGTTCTGCTGTATTGTTTTCCCTCAAAGTGGCTGCTAGATCATTGAAGTTACAATTCATGTAGGTGCAGCCCCAGTAGATGGTGGTTCTTTTTTCATTTCTGGGCTTTTTCTTCATTATATATACACCCGATTTTGTACAGTACTTGATATTAGTGAAAGCAAGGTATATTATTTTTTGTGTGGTCCTTGTTACTCTAGTTGGTTGTTTAATTACTTCTGGAGTTCATGTTCTGCCGCAAATTGCTTCATATAGCCTGCAGGTGGGTGCCTCTTAGCTCTGTAGTCAATGTTAAAATCACCAATTAGGAGCACTTCATACTTGTTAATGTCTGGGATCTGATTCATTGACATGCTTATTTGCTCTATTGCTTCATTTATGTTTCCATCTGGAGGTCTGTAGATGTTACCTATTAATATTCTTTTTGTGTAGGCTCTATTTATGACAGCCCATTGGAGTTCAATGTTTGGATTAGAGCAATTTTGTTCCACATACTTGTCTGCATCCACGTGCAGGTCAGTCCCGCAATAGATTCCTAGACCTCCACCATTCTTGACCTGACCACTTTGTAATTTTGTCTTCCTATCAGCTCTGCGAAACCGGTAATTAGGGATTGATGTTAACTTTGTCTCCAAGGATTTATTGAGCCATGTCTCAGATATTGTGAATATATCGAACCCTGATCTTGGTAAGTCTAGTCTTAGTTGTTCTATCTTATGGGTTAAGCTGCGTACATTCAGGTGGCCAATCTTAAATCCAGGGAGGCCCTTTAAATCGCTTAGAGGAAGCTTGTCTTCCTGACATCACCTGTTTTGTTTATCCTCCAATTTCCCTAAGCACAGTTCTCAACCCCCCATGTCCCACCGCCCCAATGCCCCAACAAATATAAGTTTACATGAATTAATTAGGTTTCCAGTCAACCAGTGTTTTAAAGTAGGTCCAGTTTCCCCAAACCACAGCCAGCCAGTCTCACATAGGAGTGTGGAAAATACCAATGTAGTAGCTCCATTGGCCATGCTATTGTTGTATTAGTATTAATTAGTGCCTTAAGGTTAACACTAATCAGATAATTCCAAGCTGGAGAATCAGTGTGAGTTTTGCGTGTCTCTCTTCAATTATAGTGTAAACTGTTAAACTGTCATTGTTTGAGCATGTATATAAGTTTAGTGCTAGCATACAGAATGGTGGGGGCCTAATATCTTCTTTGCCATTGATTCTAACAGGCATTCATTGGATAGGTTAGTGGGTAGTGAGTAGGTAGAACATGAATGGAACAGACTACATGTATCTCTGAAGTCTGGAGATAATGGCCACTCAATGAACAGTTTCAGGAGCAGCACAATGCAGTCTAAGCAATCTCTGTCTTAGGTAGTGAGCACATAGTCTGCCAGCCAACCAGCTGACAAACTAGTGGTATGCAGCATGACCACCACACGTTCCAAGACAATACTTTGGATAATGTGCACATAATCTGACATCAAATCAACTGTTATACTATATTTTCTTGGATGCTGGTTGAGTAATAGGTCCACAGCATGACAGTAATAGGTACAGAGCATTGCAGCTCCATATTCTAAGATAGTGCATAACCACCAACCACTTGACACACCATTGGCATGTAGTATGGCAGGCCGTCCTGATATGACCTTAGATGTTGCTAGGACGTAAAACAACAACAAACAAACAAAGTATGGCAGTTATAAATTCTGAGATTGTGTTTGACCAACACATACACAGTATGACAGTCAATTAGCTGACCTGGCAGTGTGCACATCATGGCAGCTAAATATTCTAAGAAGTAAGATACAGTTTGAGTAATGAACAGGCAGACAGTCTTAAAGCCAGCCATCTGAAACAGCAGTGGTATATAGTATGAGTTATACATACTAAGATAGTGAGTAATAGGCACACAGTATGACAGCCAACCAGCTGACATAGCAGTAGTATGCAGCATGGAGGCCCCACCTTCTAAGATAGTGGCTGAGTAGGAGGGACACATGACCACCAAGCAGTTACCACACAAGTGCTATACAGCATAGCAGTTTTATATTCTAAATGACTGTTTTACTGCTTTGACAGTCAGTGCACCAATGGGATGCAGCATGCCAGTCACATGTCAGGTATTGGTTTAGTGGTGGACACATGGTAGGATAGTTAACTAGATCATATTTAGGAAAAGAGCTCTTCATATATATATATATAGACATATATATATATATATTTATATATATATATATATGAAGAGCTCTTTATATATACGAAGATCTCTTTTCCAAAACACAATCTATGAACTTGGTATTGGCATTGCAAGACCAACTTTTGGATTGGCGCTTATCACGTTTTGAAAAAGAGCTCTTCATATATATATATGTGGTGTATAACATATTATGCGAGTATAAAAATATGAAGGGAATTGTTTCCTTATTAATATTATATTATTATATTACTTGATACCATTGTTATTCTCCGTAAGACTCCACACTTGACCGGTGGCGCCACCTGCACCCACCTCCCCTCCACCTGGTGTCGACAAGTGTCGGCCCACGTGGCCTACCTCCCCCCTGCCAGAGATTAAAACTACTCAACCACTATCTTTGTCTTCTCTCATATGTACGCATTTATATATATATATATATATATATATATATATATGCAACCAGAATTTAACATCTTTCCCATGTGCAGTAGTACATAATTAATTTTAAGTACAAGAAAGCCCTGATATAACCATGTACCGTTACAGACCAATCTACGTAGGTTTAATTGAATTCATTTCTCTATTCTTATAAGGCAGGCTCCGGAAGGAAACACTAACACAAGGAGAGCTGCTGTCGCCACCACATCGTACTGCCTTGCAACTAATATGACAATACCGTCAAGCAGAAATGAAAGTAAAGACCCTGTCACACTATGTCGTATTGCGTCAGCATATGCTGTCATATGGCAACATTTTGAACATGCTCAAAAATATGTCTTATGCCAAGCTTATCCATAAGTTATCTCAGCATACACCTAGTGGGGCGGATATGTAAAAATTGTTACTTGAGGTGTCCACTTCCGGAAAGAAGCATGAAACTTTGTCCTAGTTTTTTTTTGGGTATGCTGATTAAAAAAATTGTGGGAACCACGACGTCACTCCAACGGTTCCCGCCGAAAATTAAGAAATTCAAAATGGCCATCGCAAAACACGTTTTTGCCCATAAAACGGTCATAAGTCCCCCGATTACCATGATCTTGATGTCAATACCTATGTTTTTAAGGTCAAGGAATCCAATAAAACACATGTGAAGACCCATAACATACATCTTCATGGTGAAAATTTAAAGAAATGCTCATAACAATAATTTTTTAAGCACTAACTTTCTTTAAATCTGACGTTGTTGTTTTACTTCTTCATGGTAATTGAGGATTAAAAGCAGAAGACCAGTGGGCTTTAACGAATACTACTTATGCCAAATGTACCCATAACATACCCATAACTTGTCTCAGCGTACACATGTGTACACCAGCGTACACCAATTTGTTAGCGCAAAATCACATATGTCGGCATATGCCGACGTAATACGGCATAGTGTGACAGAGCCTTAAGCTGTTCTTATTGGACACTGTGCAAGCAGCACAGCGATGCATCCAATAACCAGCTGCATTTTCATTTGACTTGATGTTTATCTCTTCCCAACTTAAATTTGTCTTCAATACTGCCCTAGTACAAATGCAGACTTAGTCCCCCAAAGTTTCAATATCGGGAATACTGTGGCTGAATGAGGTATCGGGTCACGGTGCCGGCGGCGCGGTCTCACCAGTGGGGCAGCACTATGCAGTCGTCGTGAGTGCAGACTGTAACGAGTTGGTAACCGTCGGGATAGGACTTTAGATGTTGCTAGAACACAAAACCAAAACAAGCAAGGAATAATCTCCCAAAATCCCCCTGCATATTATGCTTTTGTTTGTTGTTGTTTTATGTCCTAGAAACATCTATGGTCATATCAGGACGGGAACCGACTTGTGACAGTGCATACTCATGGCGACTTTATCAGTGCTGCCCTACTGGGAAATAAGGCCGCTGGCACCATGATCCGATATCCCACTCAGTCACATTATCCCAACACTGAGCTAACCAGTCTTTGTCCTATCCTATTAATGCCAAGAGACAGGCTAAGAAGCGACAAGTATCAATTTGATAAATCATTGGTTTGACTCGACCGGGAACCGAACTCCCGATCTCTCGCACTCGAGTTCCGCGCTCTACCGATTCTGCCACCGCGCCTGGTGCCAATTTAATACAGACTATCCTGATTCTAATTTACATAGTGACTGGATGAACGAGGTTCCACTGAAGATGTACATCTGGGTAAAGGAGGAATACTTTGTTTATTGGGGTTTTACGTTCTAACAACATCAAATCATATCAGGACGGGTGCCGACTTGTGACAGTGCACACTCATGGCGACTTTATAGTGCTGTCCCACTGGGACACCATTCCGCTGGCACCATGGACCAACATTCCACTCATTCAGATTATGATGACACTGACTAAGCCAACCAGTCGTTGTCCTTCCCTAATATAGCCGAGTACCATACAACGAGTATCAATTTTGTAAGTATTTGCTTTGCCTCGGCCGGTGATTGATCTCACGACCTCCCGACACGCACAGCGAGTATTCTACAAACTACACTGTCTCACCCAGAAGAGCAATATGGCAAAAGACGATGCTGACTGACTGTTTGAGGAAAACATAGCCGACACAGCGGCAGGTGCGGGGGTGGGGGGAATATGGGCAAGCGCAACTAATAGTAGTCCTGGGTTCAACCAAATAAGTGGATACATATATGCATACTTGTCAGCTGGGCAGCAGGTCAGGACTCAACAGTCGACAGAAAGCAGAATCGCACCTAGCTCACCTAGTTAAAGACATGCATAAAGAGAAACTTACTACAAGAGAACCCAAACAAGCAACGCGAAGCCAGCGTTGATTACAGGATAGGTGCTTAGACAGAAGAAAACCTAGCCAATATAGCGGCAGGTGGTGGAGGGAAAGGAATAATATGGGCAAGCGCAACTAATAGTAGTCCTGGATCAGATACATATGCATATTTGTCAGCTGGGCAGCAGGTCAGGACTCGACGGTCGACAGAAAGCAGAATCGCGCCTAGCTCACCTAGTTAAAGACATGCATAAAGAGAAATTTACTACAAGAGAACCCAAACAAGCGATGCAAAGCCAGCATTGATTTCAGGATAGGTGCTTAGATGGAAGAATCCCCCCCCCCCCTGCAGACACCCAACCACCCTAACCCCCGCTCACACGCATGCGCACTGCTATCATGCATCCAGTGCAGCGTCCACTGATTGTTGCCTACGGGCTGCTCTGTCGTGCAACCGGAAGGAGGGCCTCGGGCACTTCCGCTTCCTTCCAAGTGCATCGTGGGTCATGATGAGGTTCGCTGATTAGCGGCGGGAGGGTGCCCGCGGGCCGAAGTTCCCCTGGTCGTAGGAGAGATTGGGCGGAAAGCTGAAAGCTCCAGAAGCCTCGGCTGTGCACCGGAAGGTCAGCTTGTTTGTTTGTCTGATGGCTTATTTTAGACATGACCGGGCGCGCTGGCCGAATCGGTAGAGCGCGGGCCTCACGCGCGGCAGGTCGGGAGTTCGGTTCCCGATCGAGTCAAACCAATGAGTTATTCAATTTAAACTCGTCGCTTCCTAGCCTGGTGCTCGACATTAATAGGATAGAGTAATGACTGCTTAGCTCAGTGTCAGGATAATGTGACTGAGTGGGATATTGGGTCATGGGTGCTGGCGGCCTGATTTTCCAGTGGAGCACCACTATAAAGTCACCATGAGTGTGCACTGTCACAAGTCGGTACAAGTCCTGATATGACCTTAGATGTTGCCAGCACATAACACCCCAAACAACGAACCATATTTTAGATTTATGCTGACACCCGGAATTAGCCGACCCGAAATTTATATGTATTAGAAAATATGTATATATATATATATATTTTTTTTAATAAAGACGAAAGAAGGAAAGAATGTTTAAAGAAAATTCTAGAACCATGCAATACCATATGCCTATTCACCGAATGCATGATACTTTTATTGGACTGGAATTGTACACAGTTACTACTACAGCAGATATTTCATTTATAATATGTATAATATTTATAGTATCAAACAGGATTTGCTTCAAGAAATTGTACTGTACGGCCGGATGACCAGTGCTCTGGCGCTGACAAGACATATTATTCGATGAATAAAATACATTTGAGTAAAATAAAAATAAAAATCACCGCGCTCGGTCAAGTCGGCCGAAAGCGGTTTGTTCGGTCAAACACTACGTTCCATTCGTGTTCTATGAGGCCATTGCAGGATGTAAGCAAGTGCATTCACATAACTATTGCTTTTTTTTGTTATTTGTATGTTTTTGTTTTACGTCCTAGCAACATCTCAAAACGGGTACCGACTTGTGATAGTGTGCACTAATGGCAACTTTATAGTGCTTCCCCACTGGGAAATCAGGCCGCCAGCATCCATGACCCGATATCCCACTCAGTCACAGTTTCCTGATACTGAGCCAACCAGTCCTTATCCTATTAATGTCGATCGCCAGGCTAGGAAGCTACAAGTATCAATTTGAATAAAGTCATTGGTTTGACTGCAGCAATGGGTTAGTGATGTGAGCCAGTGGCTGGCGATACCGGCGGTACCCGGCGTCCCAGTGACCTTTCTATCTGGCACTTTAAGCACAAGCTTGGAGCTAATTGGTGGAACGCTATGTCAAGGGGGTCATATCTTACCCCCCCCCCCCCCCACAGCGTGATGAATATGAAGGGTCAAGGGTGCTTAAAGTTGCATGGTCCGATGAAATGTATTTTTTTCAAAACCAAAAGACTTCTCTAAATTTGGTTATATATATCCAACTCACATACTAGTGCATTAGTTAAGCATTGGGGACAGCCTATAAAGAATAATCAGTGAATTTATTACCTCATTCCCTTGGACACCAAATTTGAGACAGGAACACTCATTAAGCAATTAGGTCAATCTCGTGGCCTATTAGCCAGACCCTCATTCCAAGTACCGAATTAACATGGTCATCGCAAGATGTCAATACGCGTCATGGCTCGAGGACTTTTGGAAAGCTTGTCAAAAGTATTTTGGGTTCTTTCAGCTCAAATTGCTTCAAAACTAGCCATTTTTGATCAAAATTACTTCGAACTAATGTTATAACGATCAATTTGATATATTTATCTAAAAAATAAAATAAAAATTCAAACGCCATCGGACCATGCAACTAACAGACCATGTTGATCTGATCGAAACAAATGTAGGCGCTATGTTGTTTCCGGCAAAACTCGACTACTGCGGAGATTATAAGTTTGTTGTTGTTTTACGTCCGAGCAACATCTAAGGATATATCAGGACGGGGGAGATTATAATGGATCACCCCTGTACAAACATATCCCTGTACAAACATATCCCTTTATGTTTCAGCTATAACATAGATTCATGTCGACTTTATAGTGCAGCCCCACTGGGAAATCAGGCCACCAGCACCATGACCCGATATCTCACCCAGCCACCTTATCCTGACACTGCATTGCGCTATCCAAATAATGCCGAGCACCTTGCTAGGAAGCGACAAGTATCATTTTTGTATGTCATTGGTTTGACTCGATCGGCAACCAGAAGGAGGGCCTCGGGCACTTCTGCTTCCTTCCAAGTGCATCGTGGGAAGCATGCGCTCTACCGATTCGGCCACGGCGTCCGGTCAGTGTGGCTGAATCGGTAAGAGCGCTGGCTTCCCGTGCGGAAGGTCAGGGGCATTAATCCTAAGCCCAGCCAAACCAATGACTTAAGCCTTTTATAAATTTGATACTTTATGCTACCTATCCTGCAGCTAGCATTAATAGAAATGGGCAAGGACTGGTTAGCTCTGTATCAGGATAATGTGACTGAGTGGGATATTAGGTCATGTTGCTGGCAGCCAGGTCTCCTAGTGGGACATCATAATATTGTTATCAATCATGAGTGTGCTCCGGCATAAGTCAGTACCTATCATGATATTACTTTAAATGTTGCTAGGATGTAAAACTCCAACCAACTATCCAACAAACAACAATAAACCCTTCTAGATTCCCTAAATCTAGTAGCTCATAGCTGAAGGAGACGGGCATTAGCACTACATTAGCACAAATCTGAATTCATGTGGCTGTTACACTAATAGTGGTGGTTGGTAATTATTGTACGCATATAAATCACTGACAGCAGGCTTTGTCATCAATTACAATGTGCATAAAGAAGACAAAATTCCTGAAATATTACAGCGCCTGGAGATCTAAGGTTTTATTCACGAGCGAAACATCATTATTGATGATGGTAATTGTGCATGTTATTAGTAACATGAGTAATTCGAATGCGGGGACGGGACACCACCAGCCACCGACACAGATGCCGCCTATATTCATACCCGCAAACTAACTAACCATCCCCAGCGCCATAGCACTATGGTGGCGCCACCTTGTGTGAACCCACCCACAACTCCCCACTTACAACAAGCTACTCAGTTCCCGCCAAAACGATCACGTGACCTCCCGATTTGAAATTAAACCACCTCCACGTCCCGCACTTCGCCTCCAGACGTCAACCGGACAACTCCTCAAGCCTATCTTCACCCACCCACCCACACCACTAATAAGACACTAACGGGTAGGGTTGAGGGTTCGGTTTCAGCCTAACATCTACTGGGGGGGAGGTGCGAATCCCTGAGAGAATAATTACCATGACAACCACACCTGTATATGATTACCTGTCCTCTACCTGAATGAACAGCCATTATTGAACACTGTCTCCGCCTGTCTGAATTAAGCGTTCCCAAGCTGGAGGAACTGACATTGACACTACAGGTGTCATTTAATTGACTACATCACCGTTCCGACTGCGCATGTGCTGAAAACGGCCTTGGGAGCAAAGCAAAGGGGTACGCCCATTGAGTTTGCCGATACGCATAGGGCAAAACTGGCATTTTATTCAAAATAATTAGAAATACATTACAATTTGGCATAAACATGGACGGAAGGATGCAATATAATAATATAATGAATATGTTTAAGACACAACTCTCCATAAACCATAGAATATAAATAAAAACATGAATAAAATAAATAAAACTGACTCTGGCTATGGCTCTAACGCTAGTCTGAGTGCCTAGATTTGTCTAAATCTAAATGCACATGGCATAAGTGCTGGTTATATTGATGTAAATGCAATGCTGGATAAAAGATTAATATCTTAATTTATTATATATATATATTTTAGTTGGTATTCTATGTTTCAAACAAGAGCTGAGATGAGCTGAAACTAGCACATTTTATAGCTGCACCCAGTGTATTAGCACGTGCCATGTGCTTCTTGCGGCTTTGTTTTGCTCTGATGCATCCCACAATGCACCGCGCCGCTGGAACTGTGATGTAGTCTATTAGAAACAGGGCGACGTGTCTAGAAAGAAGACAGGGCGAACCCGGCCACATTTAAGTAATATTTACCTCCTTTGCCAGTCAATATATCATTGAGTAAAAGAAAACCAAACTAAAAACCCACTATTAGTGGTTTTCAGAAAAGAATCAAATGTTCAGCCAGGAAAATGAGCAATGGGGGACATTGCATACCAAATCACTAGAAAATGGGGGAAAATAATACAAAATTAGCAGACGATGATTTCTCGAAGCATGAAACCTAACACAGTCATAGGCTGTTGTTAGAAAGGTATTGTCATGGGGGTGATGAAAATGGGAACTATTGCGCCTAGAGCGGGACTCAAACCCACATCTCTTTGCATTCTGGGCCAGTGTGCTAACCATTACACCACCTAGGCTCCCTGATATCACCACACTACCCACGCCTACCTCTGTATGTGGTTACTTGCCTGAGAGGTCAGTGCAGACCACTACACTCGTCCTCCTGGAATTGTAAGTCGATTAATGCTTACAATTACATACATACATGCCATGCACTTACACATACATACACAGGGTAGGTTCAACAACCATACAGCGTAAAGCTTGTACAGGATCATGATCACCGCAACCAGTGTCATGGGAGTGATGTAAATGGGAAATATTGTGCCTTGAGCAGGACTCAAACCCACATCTCTTGCATTCCGGGCCAGTGTGCTAACCATTACACCACCTAGGCTCCCTGATATCACCACACTACCCACGCCTACGTGTCTATGTGGTTACTTGCCTGAGAGGTCAGTGCAGACCACTACAGTATTATTGCTTGAGGTTCTGTGTGTTTAAAAAGCAAGATCACAGCTTCACGCGACTGGGCGCGGTGGCCTAATCGGTAGAGTGCAGGCCTCGCATGCGGAACGTCTGGAGTTCGGTTCCCGGTCGAGTCAAACCAATGACTTTAAAATTGATACTTGTCCCTTCCTAGCCTGTCGCTCGCCATTAATAGGATAGGGCAAGGACTGGTTGGCTCAGTGTCAGGATAATGTGACTAAGTGGGATATTGGGTCATGGTGCCGATGGCCTGATTTCCCAGTGGGGTAGGAGTATAAAGTCGTCATGAGTGTGCACTGTCACGAGTTGGTACCTGTCATGATATGACCTTAAATGTTGCCATGATGTAAAACTCCAACAACCAACCTTCCTCAGCTCCACGTAAGAGATTCGAGAATCACCACCAGTACCACCACCACCACCTCCACTAACAGCATAACCACCAGCCATAACATCACCACCACCAGAACCATCATCACCACCACCACCACTACCACCACCACCAGTACCACCACCACCACTACCACCACCACTACCACCACCACCACTAGTACCACCACCACTACCACCAGTACCACCACCAGTACCACCACAATCATCACCCCCACGACGACCACCACCCGTACCACCACCATCATCACCCACCCCACCGCCCCCAGCATCATCCCCACCACCACCAGTACCACCACCACCATCATCACCATCACCACCACCAACACCACGATCACCACCACCACCATCATCACCACCACCAGCACCACCGCCACCAGCACAATCACTAGTACCATCACCAGCAACATCATCACCATCACCACCAGTACCACCACCACCTCCTCCAGGCTCTGCAGCAGTACCTCTGCATCAGTACCATCACCACCACGATCACCACCACCATCACTACCACCACCACCACCACGATCACCATGATGTAAAACTCCAACAACCAACCCTCCTCAGCTCCACGTAAGAGATTCGCGAATCTTAGCAAAGTGAATTTGGGGTAAAAGGCCCCTTGTGTTAATTAGCTTGATTAGAGTTGGGCGTGCGCCTAATTAACAGGGTGAATAGTGAAGTAATCTGATTGGTCGCCGTGCAACGAATGGTCTAGCCCTGTAGTGTACCTACATCCCACCATTCCATTTTCCACTAAGCTCTGTTCCACTTCAACTTCATGATGCCCCCCCCCCACCTCCTCACCCCCCCAAAAAGAAATTATTTTGATATTTATGTACAACGCATTTGGAAGTAAAAGATGGGAGTTTACAATTGTGGATTAACTGTTTCATAGTGTATGTATCGACGGCCTTGGTGCTACTTACTCGCAATTAGTGGATTATGTTAAGGGTTTTATGTTTACTAATTGATAGATACTGTGTATTAGTGCTTTTATTATGGCAATTAAATAAAAGGAAAACCGGTTTTATTTAACACCGGCTCTAGGACACATTGATTTTTATCATTGGCTATTAGGTGTCAAATATATGGTCATTCTGACATATTTCTTTGGAGGAAACCGGCTGCCGCCACATAGGCTACTCTTTCCGATAAACAGCAAGGGGTTTTTATATGCACTTTCCCACAGACAGGACAGCACATACCACATCCTTTGATGAACCAGTTGTGGACCACTGGTTGGAACGGAAAATAGCCCAAACCGCAAATGGGTCCGCTGAGCAGGATCGATCGGATTACCAACGCCTTCACAGGTGTACACTCTACTGCCTGAGCTACGTCCCACTCCCCTGACAATTAAATACAATTGGTATGACGCCTTATGGGCTTATGTTCTGAAAATATAATCGATGACAATGAGGAGATTATTCAACTGTAATTAAACATCACCCTGATTTAGCTACTATATATTCAATGAGGTGGACAAGATAAATACAAGTGCAGTCATTAATTACTCTTGTTTTCATTAAGGGTCTGAGCTAGACATAGCCAAATAATATATCTTCTCCTGACACACATTCCAGTATACAAGAACATATAGTAAAACCTCTCTAGCCGACCATCTCCACAGATCGACCACTCCCCTATATCTACCGCTTTATTTGGGTCGCAAATGATCGCTCACACAATACCATTGTAACGAAATGAAAAACCACCTAAAACGACCACCTCTCTAAATGGACCATTTATAGTTGATCCCACTGTCGGTGGATTTAGAGAGGTTTTTCTGTATCCGAGCGAGTGTCTTGCGGAAGCCCCCGGATAGGGGGGGGGGGGAAGTGAAGGATGCCGGTACCCACCCCACCCAAGAAGGGGTCGGGGGTAGTAGCAGGAAACTACAGAGATTATTACACGCGATAACAGTCTTATCACTATCCATATATACACTGTATAGTCAAATGGTTAGAACGCTAGCCCTGAAATGGCACCGTCCTGATATAACCTTAGACGTTGCTAGGACGTAAAACAACAACAACAAACTAACAAACTGAAATGGCAAGAAGTGGGCTTGAATCCCACTCTATGCACAATATAATGATATATATATATAATTTGTATGTATATAATAATGCATTACATATCACATATATATATGCTATATACTGTACTATATGTATTATATATATATTAAATTACACGGCACATACATGCTTTATAATGCACTATATACAACTTTAAAATTAGCCATCAGAGGACATTCTCCCAAGACACTCCCAGTTTTATATACTACTCACACCGGAAACCAGTCACTCACCGGAATGTGCATGTTGTCGGCTACAAAGATGCCATTTGCAAAATAGCCTCACTGAGTAGGCATATCTCGGTCTGGCCACATGTACGCACTTAATAGAAACACAGGCAGTCTAACAACACACTGATATATACTATGAACCAATTGAAACAACATTCACTTGTCAGCACCATTGGATGTTTTTTTTATGTGTGGAAAAAAAACCACCTCATTTAAATCCATCCAATCCACCCATTGGCGATATTGGTTATGCCTAGGCTTATTATATGCAATGATATCTTTTGATAACGCCATCACCCACTTGTCAGAATTGTTGTTTCTGTACAACGGCCTCTACTTTGAACACGTTTAAGCAAGAACGTGCATATACCTCCTCTCGGAGAGCACCCAGGGGAGTGGAATACATTTTAATATATATATATATATATACATATCTCCCATATTCTGCTAATGGTAGGCCGCCTATCGAATAAGTATCCCCCCTATGGAGTGAAAAATAAACAAACAACAATAGGGAACAACAATAAGCACTATGCCTATTTGCCCATATACAAGTACACTACAACTATTCTAGCTTATTGATACCAGCAGTACCAGCATCAGTGACAGCACCAGCAGCACCAGCAGCGTTATCAACAACAACAGCAACGCCAGCAGCGGTACCAGCACCACCAGCATCACCAGCACCAGAACATGCTGTACTAGCAGCAGTACCAGCACCGCCAGCCACATCACTATCAGCGACACCAGCACCAGCACCACCACCACCAGTACCACTAACAGCAGAACCACCAGCCGCAACATCACCACCACCTGAACCATCATCATAGCACAACCAGCACCATCACCACCACCACCAGTACCACCACCAGTACCACCACCACCACCATATATATCACCACGCCCGGTAGTATATCCACCACCACTCTCAATCATCGTGTCACCACCAGCACCAGCACCACCACCACCAGTACCACCACCACCATTACCACCGCCCCCATCATCACCTCCACACCACCACCAGTACCACTACCACCACCACCACCTATCACCACCACCACCAGTGTCACCACCACCATCATCACCACCACCACCCCACCAGTACCACCACCACCAACACATCATCGTGCACCACCACAACCCCAGATCACCACCACCACCAGTACCACCACCACCACCTCCACTAACAGCATAACCACCAGCCGTAACATCACCACCACCAGAACCATCATCACCACCACCACCACTACCACCACCACCAGTACCACCACCACCACCACCACCACCACTACACCACCACCCACCAGTACCACCACCATACACCACACTACCTACCAGTACCACCACAGTACCACCACCATCACCACCACGCGACCACCACCAGTACCACCACCACATCATCACCCACCCCACCGTCCCCAGCATCATCCCCACCACCACCAGTATCACCACCACCATCAGCACTCCCACCACCACAACCTCCAGTATCACCACCACCACCAGTACCACCATCACCATTACCACCGCCCCCATCATCACCCACCACCACCACCAGTCACCACCTACCACCATCAGTACCACCACCACCACCACCAGTACCACCACCACCATCATCACCCCCACCACCACAACCTCCAGTACCACCACGACCATCACCACCATCACCACAACCACTAGTGCCACCAGTACCATCATCACCACCATCATCCCACCCCCATCATCACCACCATCAGCACCACTACCAGCACCACCAACAGCACCACCATCATCACCCCCACCACCACCAACACCACGATCACCACCACCACCATCATCACCACCACCAGCACCACCACCGCCACCAGCACAACCACTAGTACCATCACCACCAACATCATCACCATCACCACCAGTACCACCACCACCACCTCCTCCAGGCTCTGCAGCAGTACCTCTGCATCAGTACCATCACCACCACGATCACAACCACCATCACTAACCACCACCACCACCACCACGATCACCACTACCATCACACCCCCATCACCACCACCACCACCACCAGGCTCTGCAGCAGTACCAATGCGAGGCAATAGCGCGAGTGGACACCCGTGATTTAGTTCTGGTTCTCTTCATATTCCTCCCACACAGTCACTAAAGCCTCATTGCGCATGTGCAGGCAGTCACCGAGCACCACTAATGGCGACTCTCAAAGCCGAACAGACACAGCGCCACTATTTCCCACGTGTGCTGAGAGATCCCAGCGCGCTGTAAGGAAGGAGGCCCTACATCAAAGCAACCGGCGTTCCTCCTTCAAAACTGAAAACAGATATAGCGAGAGAATAGACCCCGCCAGTTAAGCTAGTGACATCTATCGGCAGAATCTGGAACTACTCTCGTCGGGTACATTCCCCCAACTGCCTATGATTTCACATGTTATATTTCCCTAAAGAATGCTTAGAAAAATAATACAATCCATTATTTTATTCAGATATTCATTTGAATAAAAGGCGATACCTGTCACTCAACCCAAGGGCAGGTGATGTCCCTAATGTATGCAGAATGGCTGGGTGTGCTTACCCAGCGGTCCCGTGGTAACAAGTAGTCATCATACAGTTAGAATAAACAATAATCTATGCCCCTCTCCATTTGCACTCTTCCTGGTGCATGGAGGGAACAATTCTGTAATTAGGAACCGTATCTTAATATCCGGACATCATACCTCAATCCCGGTCACTGTGTGTCATAGCATTTACACATGTCACACAGTGAGTGGGCACACATTGCATCACTATTACATAACAATGGTCCCCAACTCCGTCGCCTGAGATATTGATATGATTCCAAGCTCGGCTATTATGACCAAAAGACGTTATATTTTT
>JASIRB010004041.1:7500-10000 GCA_030323885.1 Branchipolynoe longqiensis | reverse complement strand
CTTGGCGACGGGAGGAACGGTGAGTTGGCTCTGTACGTGCCGACGACAAGTGCCGAAGCTGACGACGAGCACCCGATTACCTTGGCGACGGGAGGAACGGTGAGTTGGCCCCGTACGCGCCGACGATGCGTGCCAAAGTCTTTTCCTGGTCGGTTCGGTAGCCTTTCGCCGACGTCGATCTACGAGCAGCTGACACCCCTTCCCCCCCCACCCCCCCCAACCCCCCCACCCCCTGAATTGCACTGGAGTGTCCTTGCCAAGACCACCTAACCTCCGAAACCACATGTGAGGGAGACCCGGACGCGCCGACGAGAAGTGCCGAAATTGATGACGCGCGCCCGAAACCTTGGCAATGGGAGGAACGGTGAGTTGGCCCCGTACGCGCCGACGATGCGTTCCAAAGTCTTTTCCTGGTCGGTTCGGTAGCCTTTCGCCGACGTCGATCTACGAGCAGCTGACACTCCCGCCATCCCCCCCCGAATCGCCCCCGGAGTGTCCTTGCCAAGACCACCTAAGTGCCGACGAGAAGTGCCGAAATTGAGTTGGCTCCGTACGCGCTGACGAAACGTCCTGAAGCTGACGACGCGCGCCCGATACCTTGGCGACGGGAGGAACGGTGAGTTGGCTCCGTACGTGCCGACGACACGTGCCGAAGCTGACGACGCGCACCCGATTACCTTGGCGACGGGAGGAACGGTGAGTTGGCTCTGTACGCGCCGACGATGCATGCCGAAAGTGACGACGACGCGCGCTTGGCAGTGGGAGCGAAGGTGACTTGGCCGCGTACGCGCAGATGACACCTTGGTGACTGGCCGGGTGCGCCGTCACGGGTTTGCGGCCCTGCCGGCAAAAGCGGCGAACGCGCGGTACAGTGTTGAAGCACGGCTCCGAATGTGCGAGAGTGACGAAGCGTGGGTGAGACCTCGCCGACGGGAGTAACGGTGAGTTGGCTCCGTACGCGCCGACGACGACGCGTCCGAGGATGTTCCCCTGGCTTTCCCCTTCCTTTCCCTGGCTTTTCCCTTCCTTTCCCTGGCTATCCCCTGGCTTTTCACTGGCATTCCCTGGCCTTGCCCGCCTTTCCCTGGCTTTTCCGTTCGTTTTCATGGCTTTTCCCTGGCTCTCCCTGGCTGTTTCCCTGGCTGTTTCCCTGGCTTTTCCTTTCGCTTTCATGGCTTCCCCTCGCTTTTCCCTGCCTTTCCCTGACTTTTCGTTAGTTTCCCTGGCTCTCCCTGGCTTTTCCCTTCGTTTCCCTGGCTCTCCCTGGCTTTTTCCTTTCCCTGGCTTTTTCCCTTCGCATTCCTTCCTTTCCCTGGCTTTTCCCTTCCTTTCCCTGGCTTTTCCTGCCTTTCCCTGACCTTTCCCTTCGTTTCCCTGGCTCTCCCTGGCTTTTTCCCTTCCTTTCCCTGGCTTTTCCCTTCGCTTTCATGGCTTCCACTCGCTTTTCCCTTCCTTTCCCTGTCTTTTCCTGCCTTTCCCTGACTTTTCGTTAGTTTCCCTGGCTCTCAATGGCTTTTCCCTTCGTTTCCCTGGCTCTCCCTGGCTTTTACCTTTCCCTGGCTTTTCCCTTCGCTTTCCTGTCTTTCCCTCGTTTTTCCCTTCCTTTCCCTGGCTTTCCCTGGCTTTTCCTGCCCTTTCCCTTCGTTTCCCTGGCCCTCCCTGGCTTTTTCCCTTCCATTCCCTGGCTTTTCCCTTCGCTTTCATGGCTTCCCCTCGCTTTTCCCTTCCTTTCCCTGTCTTTTCCTGACTTTTCGTTAGTTTCCCTGGCTCTCCCTGGCTTTTCCCTTCGTTTCCCTGGCTCTCCCTGGCTTTTACCTTTCCCTGGCTTTTCCCTTCGCTTTCCTGTATTTCCCTCGCTTTTCCCTTCCTTTCCCTGGCTTTTCCTGCCCTTTCCCTTCGTTTCCCTGGCTCTCCCTGGCTTTTTCCCTTCCTTTCCCTGGCTTTTCCCTTCGCTTTCATGGCTTTCCCTCGATTTTCCCTTCCTTTCCCTGGCTTTTCCTGCCTTTCCCTGACTTTTCGGTAGTTTCCCTGGCTTTCCCTGGCTTTTCCCTTCGTCTCCCTGGCTTTTCCTGGCTCTTCCATGGCTTTCCCTGGCCTTTGCTTCGTTTTCCTGGCTTTCGCTTCCTTCCTTCTGGCTGAAACCTTACCGGCGCGGGCGAACAGTGCTGGAGCTCGGCTCCGAAAACCCACCGGAGGATGCAAAAGCGGCCCCCGTCTCGTTTCTTGGGGTTTGCCACCCCGGCAACACGTGGGGGCCACAGGTCTTCCGTCGCGTGCGGCGGTCCCCCCGGGTGGTCGGCCATCTTTCCTGGTCGGTTTGGCAGCCATTCGCCGACGTCAATCTACGAGCACCTGACCCCCTAAATTGGCCCGGAGTGTCCTTGCCAAGACCACCTGACCTCCGAAACCATCTGTGAGGGAGACACAGAGAGAGAGTTGGCTGCGTACGCGCCGACGACGCGTGCCAAATGTGACGACGCGTGCCGAAAGTGATGACGCG
>JASIRB010003592.1:71030-95992 GCA_030323885.1 Branchipolynoe longqiensis | reverse complement strand
ACAATCCTCCAAGCATTGTTTATCCCATCATTACTAACAACCTACTTACTCAAACTACTTCATGTAGTCAAAAAACACACCTGAGGTATTAACCTTTTAAGCATAACCCTATAAGCTAACCACACTATCTAACAGAATAAACAAACCATTCTACTAACACTCACTCCATCTCAAAATTTAACTCCAACAACATGATAGTTTTTTGCCAATTCACAACATAGTAGGCATACAAACCCACAACTAAACACTTTCACACACACTAACCACACCCACTAACATACCCAACCACCAACACCCCAACTACACCATATTATACTATCAACCCCCCACCCCAATACAAACACACATATCCAATACCCCACACCCAACATACCTACAAATCCATAAATCACAAAAAAAAACCCCCCCAAAAACACCACCAACCCCCCCCCCCCCCCCCCCCCCCCAAAAAAACCCCCACCCCAACAACCCCCCCCCCCCCCCCCCCCCCCCCCCCCCCCCCCCCCCCCCCCCCCCCCCCCCCCCCCCCCCCCCCCCCCCCCCCTATATATTGTTATTTCAGCTGATTTGAGCTAGCTGCTGATGACAATATCAGACTACATATACATATATTGTAAATAACTGTATTGTCACATGGCTGGAAGACCAGTGCCATTGGGCTGACAAAAGACTATATTCAATGAATAAACTATATTTACAACAACAAAAAAGTCCGATGGCTTTGAGTTTCTACATACAAATATTAAATGTTGCATAGTCCTATGCTTTTGAGTTTCTATAGAAAAACCTTATAGATAAATATATTAGGTTGATCATACTGGTCTTCCAGCCATTTTTCAATTAAAGATTATTTATGCAGAAATATATCGAGTATCTATGTATTAATGTCAGCTAACAATAGTGGTTAAATATACAATTTGCAGTATACAGCACAATGGATTCCTGGTAGATATCTGTAAGTACTACAAAAGTCATATAATTGATTGATTGATTGATTGATGGTTGATGATTGACAGCATTATTAGGATAGGGCAAGGACTGGCGAACAAAGCGAGGCACAGTAATACATACCAGGCTGTGACTGTATACAAATCAATAAAGAACACTCCCGCAGCCTCCGCCCCTCCACGCTAGTCACGTGACCCAAACCACCACGCATGCACCACCAAACAACATAACAAATTGTACTGAGTCCCAGCTGGCCCTATGTTCCACATGTATAGCAGCCAGTATGTGTGTGCGCATGCGCGCATGTGGTGGTCGAGAGGGTATGAATTGTGTTATTACCTTTGTCGGTTAACCAGGGGAAATTACAATCGCGGACAACTGGTCTTCCTCGTTACACTGCCCCTTTGCCCTATCCTAGTAATGCTGATCATCACAAATAGATGTGTATGCCATTGGTTGGACTCGACATTGGTTTGACTCTGCATTGTTTTGACTCTGCTTGGTTTGACTCTGCTCTGTGGCAGAGTAGTTAGAGTGTCCTGACATTTTCTAGGTCGGACTCCTAATCTGAAGGTCAGTGGTTCGATTCCCCATGCCATCACCTCTGCCAATTTGGATTTCCACCGCTGTGTATAACTTACAGTGTCATCAAAGGCAGGTGCTCTCATAACATGTGTATGTGGTGTGGGAGGTAAAACATACCTTGGGTCGGTAAAAGTGTAGGCTCGGGCTTTCTATCGACAAACTGTATAATGGTGGAACCAAGTCTATTCAGACTTATCCGTGATAGGCGGTATAAATCCTCAAGAACAAAGAAAAAAGAATCCCATGACCTGATACCTGCAAAGTGGGCGCACAACTCATTCAGTCCCGTCTGCTATTGTTGGTGTTGTTGGTTTTGTCTCAGTGGCTTTTCTTTTATTGTCATTGTTATTTTTTGTGTTTAAAAAAAACTAAAATGTAGTTTATTCAGTGGATAATGCCTTTTGTCAGCACCAGAGCTCTGGTTTTCCGGCGTTCAGTACAATTTGTTGATACAAAAATGAAACCATCAGTTGCAATAATGACCACACACAAATCCTGTTCGCTAATAAAAGTATTATAGATAATAATATAAATGAACTATTCGTTGTAATAGTAACTGTATACGATTCCAGTTCAATACAAGTATTATGGATTTGGTGAATATGCATAATTTATATGGAATTGCATGATTCGAGAGTTGCTGTTTTCGTTTTTGGTCACTTCACCAAGCACATTTCTCCACTTTCCAAATGGGGTCGCAGCAATCCTGATTCGAGACGCCTCGAGATGTGTTGTGTGAGTTCGAGAGCTATTTATAGACGCGCTGCACCCACGTGACTTCCGGTGAAATGTGTGTGACGGAGGCTTGGAGACCGACAAAGGTGGATTCAATAACACCAGGCAACTGGCGCGTCATTGTTCACATTCTGCCTCTATCCATCCATGTGTGCATTGTACGAGTGTGCAGAACAAAGACAAACTTTTTATATATATATATATATATATATATATATATATATATATATATACCCTTCACCGTATGGTACCGACATACCAGTAAAACAAATGCCGTAATTTCAAAGTATGCTCCCCTTATGTATCTTTCAGATGAAATACATTGTTAAATAGAGTGGGTGGTTGGTTGTTGGAGTTTTATGTCCTGGCAACATCTAAGGTCATAACAGGATGGGTACTGACTTGTGACAGTGCGCATTCATGGCGACTTTATAGTGCTGCCCTACTGGGAGACCGGGCCACCAGCATCATGACCTGACATCCCACTCAGTCACATTATCCTCACACTGAGCCAACCAGTCATTTGCGTATCCTAATAAAGTAATAATGCCGAGTTCCAGGCTATGAAGCGACAAGTATAAATTTGTATCTCACTTGTTTGACTCGACCAGGGTTCGATGGGTTTGAATCCCACGATCTACCAAAACGGGGAAAATTGCCTTTAGTATTCCCTTATAAGTTATATGCAGAAATAAATGTGATATATAAGATCAAATCTAAATGAGTGTTTTGGCTTTGAACATTCAAACCTGGTGGCCGAGGTAGTTGAGTGTCTGCCTCCCGTTCTGTTAGGTCCTGGGTTTCGAACTCCAAGGTTCAGGTTCGAACCCTGGCCGAGTCAAACCAATGACTTAAAAATTAAATCAAGGCGCTACCTAGCCTGGCGCTAGGCATTACTAGGATAGGGCAAGGAGCATTGGGGTGAGGAAGACGAATTGTCCATGATTTAAATTTTCCTTGCTTAATCAACTAATGCACAAAACAAAAAAAGCTTTCGTCGGACTATGCGGCTTTAAGCTATAGCGGTATCAATAGAGAAATATAACATTGTTTTATCAGACAAGTCAGTTCCATATCACTTTAATCACACTAGTATTTACGATATCAGTCTTGTCTGGACTTTCATATCAGTTTAATCGGACTGGTCAGCGTGATATCAGTTTTATCATATTTGGATATCAGCCCTTAGTATTAGCATTACAGAACATGACAGGTTGCTAAACATTGCAATCACGGTTCAACCAAAGAGTTTGCCTCCAGATTCTAGAACATTTTCAAAAACATTTTCAAAAACATTTTCCAAAACTGTTTAAAAGCTTTTTCAAAAACATTTTCAAAAACATTTTCAAAAACATTTTTCAAAAATATTTTTCAAAAACATTTTCAAAATCATGTTTAAGGAGATATGCAACATTTTGATACCAACATGTTATACAATCTACTCAAAAGTATATAATGTAGGGAAAACAATACCATAAAAGTAACTGACGAGAATTTGTCACAAAACAAATTAATCTCAAATACCATGTGACAAGCTATAATCAGGGTTCATACAACAAGTTGGCACCAGATTCAAGAAAATTCAAGAACATATACTTAAATTCAAGAACATTTGATGGTACTCAAACCAAAAATCTAAATTAAAGAATATTCAAGACTTTCGGTGACTTGTGGGAATCCTGATTGCAATAGACGTCACCTTCGAAGTTGGGCAATCAACAACATTTAGGTTTACCATTTTACTCAATTCGTTTGGACTGTAGAAGGTTTGACATCCCAGTAAAATCTAAGTTCATATCATGATGGGCACTAGCTTCTGAAACCCAGCAAAATGACCCGATATCCCACTCACTCACATTATCCTGCATATATTCTCCGATGCAACTGACACTTGTCAACATCCAGTGAATGTGAGGCGGCCGCAGGTGGCGCCACCGGTAGTGTGGAGCCTTACGGAGTATAACAATCTAATAATTACCTTGCATATCTGTATACTCCCAGAATGAGTTATATATCACATATGTGTGATGTATAAGTATCATTGTGCCGCCAGAGGTTCCTAAGGATGCTCACCATTGTCATTTGCACCAGAGAATTTATATACATGTAAGTGCGCGTGTGTGCCAGGACATTTCCATTGGATGCCAGAGCCTCACCATCACCCCACAACCCACACACAAACACACGCACAAACATCCACCCCCCCCCCCCCACACACACACACTTGAATCTTTCAACTGCAGACAACGAAGTTGTACCAACTAATCGTCTAGCTTCTTGCTACTGGCAAATTATATAGAGAGCGCAGGCCGCCCATGCGGGAGTTCGGTTCCCGGTCGATTCAAACTAATGACTTATCAAATTGATACTTGTCGCTTCCTAGCCTGGCACTCAGAATTAATAGGATAGGGCAAGGACTGGTTAGCTCATTGTCCGGATAATGTGACTGAGCGGGATATCAGGTCATGGTGCTGGTATGATTTCCCAGTAGGGCAGCACTATAAAATCACCATGACTATGGTGATTTTATAGTGCTGCCCCACTGTCACAAGTCTGTACATGTCCCGATATGACCGTAGATGCTACCAGAACGTAAAACTCCAACAACCAACAATGAACCACAAAGAGACACTGGTTTAAAGCTGCATAGTCCGATGAAAGCATAACACTTTCAAAACCAAAGCATGTCTAATGTAGCTATTGATGCATTTATTAAGCAAGTGTTGTTGCATGAATGGGATACCCGTTACTGCTGAAGCCTATGGTGTCAGAATTTGTGTGGGCCAACATTAATTTGAGCATGTTTCGCTTTGAATATCTCTTCGAAGTTAGCCGTTTGAAATAAGTTACTTCAAACCAAAGTAAAGTAGATTATAGTGATCCATCTAACATATTTATCTCAGAAAATGGCAGAAACTCAAAACCATCGGACAAGGCAACTTTAATATGTGCTACAACCGGATGCATGAGCTGCATGCAGGTGGCGCTCGCGGCGCCCTCACGGCGCCCGGTGTCGCAGTTTAAATTCTGAGAAGGGTCGACAGCGAGGAAAGGAGGAAAAACGGGGGACCACTGTCCCATATTGAGCATACCCTTGCAGGAATAGTTTCCAATTCTTTAAGTACTGATATTGTGTGATTTAAACGGAAGTCGATGTAGATAAATTAAAAATATGCTTCAAGCATTTTAATCTGTACAAAAGATACATATATGTGTGACTATGTCTGAACCAGAAACTACTAAAAAAATAATGGCAGGGACCTTCCCATAATTTGAGCCAATCAGAGCTGTTTGCTTCGATTGCAAATGGCCGCCCCCTATGGGGGGCCGCCATTTGCAATAATAAAGAACAGCTTTGATTGGCTGACACTGTGAGCTGTTCTCAGCCAATCAGAGCTGTTCTTTTCGATTGCAAATGGCAGCCCACATGGAGGCCGCCATTTGCAATAAAAAAGAACAGCTCTGATTGGCTGTCACTGAGGTCTCACGAAAACGAGAAGAGGAAAGTCCATTTCCGGCAAGTCCAAACAAGCTCAGACAAGTTCAAACGTGGCTGGTTGTCCCGCTCCTTTCTGCTCTGAATATGCTTATGTAAATTTTCTGTGGGTTTACATTCTACTCGGGGGTTCTGTGCATGCGTCAAAATCGAATGGCATTTCAGCCGAATTGGGCGTATTCGATTAATCAACTCGGGTCCCCCAAGCCACTTTTTCGTGCATGCGCACATCCTACAAACTTGGGTTGAACAATCGAATATGCTTCTCCACGCTCGGGGTGAGGAAAATGGTGGTTTAATACAAAACTATTCCTTTTCTTTTTTATACATAACACATGTTTTTTTTTACTCCACTCACGGTGTTCTATTTGAATTTTTAGCAACTCAGGTGACCCGAGTTGCTCAGGTCGTGTTAATCGAATATGCGCATGTGCAGAACCCCGAGCGTAGAATGTAAGCCCACACGGAATCTAAACCGCGACACCGGTTTGGTGTGACATCGGTAACCGGGCGCCCCTTTAAGGCCCTGTCACACTACAACGTAGGCATAACGTGAAAATAATTATATTACGTCGAAGTTCTTGGCGTAGTATGCAAATTGTGACACAAGTTGAACGTCGATGCAGGGTAGTTGATGTCGGTGTGATGTCACTGTGACGTCGGGCTAGCATATTGTGTAAGCGTTGGACTGGTGACACTCCAGCGCGCGCGATGCCGGGCTTGCGTGACTCCAACGGTGCTCTAACGTCGGCCTAGCGTGATCACGTTCGCTCGAACGTTGCCACGTCCGACTTGACTGTTATATCTCTACGTCAGTCGATGTTGGTCGACCGAGAGCCTAACATCGCCCTAACGACACGCCAACATCATCAGTGTGATCACAGCGCGTGGCTGACATGTTCAACGTAATGGGAACGTGGGCCGACGTCAGTCAAAGCACCTGACCCACCCATGCCTTGTGTATATACGTTCACACCACATTCAGAACATGCTCGAATGACGTCACCGATGTTACGTGCACGTTAAAGGGTCATCAACTACGTCAGGACACATTAGCGAAATTTTGGCGCGACGTTCGCCACGCACCAAAGACTCGTTCGGCCTACGTTAGAGCAACGTTGACTTAACGCTGGCCGAACATTCCTTCCCGACTGTGCGTCGCTCTAACATAACGGAACATAGATCTAATGTCACCAACGCAGCTGTAATGGTCGCCTAACATCGGTCTAACATCAGCGTAACGTCATCCCGACATAACAGCTTCACGTTGAGCTACGTCAAAAGTTTTGGACATGTTGAAAAGTGTGATGCGCGTCGACGTAATACAACGTAATACGTAATACAACGTAATACAGCTCAACGTCAGTCTAACATCATCATAATGTAACCCAATGTAATGATGAAAAGTCACCTATGTCAGGCTTACGTTGGCTCTTACGTCGTAGTGTGACAGCCCTTATAGTTATTACGGAAATAAACACACCGTGACCAGCGCCACACCCGGCACCAGGCAGCGTGTGTCCATAGCTATATGTGTATATAAATAAACCCACAAGGCAGCAGGTGAACCCCCCACCATTCACCATCCCCTTGTGAACTGGTGCACCTGCGCTACCCCCACTCACTACACCACCCCACCCAGCCAGTGGAGCAGGCTGGCTTTATGCGAAACTAATACTCCTTTGATACTCATTTTATATACAAAACAAACCACTCCCGCCTCCTCCTCATCTCTCTCTCTATCTCTATATCTATGCATCGATATATAAAGATATACACACTATGTAAGTATTTTAATAACAGCCCTCTTCTCCCTCTCCATCGCCTTGTCTGCCTCCCTCACCCCCCCCCCCCTCTTCTCCCTCTCCATCGCCTTGTCTGCCTCCCTCACCCCCCCCCCTCTTCTCCCTCACCATCGCCTTGTCTGCCTCTGCCACCCTCACCACCCCCCCCCCCTCTTCTCCATCCACCATCCCCTGTCTGCCTCCCTCACCCCCCCCCCCTCTTCTCCCTCCCCATCGCCTTTCTGCTGTCCTCCCCCCACTTCTCCTCCCCATCGCCTGTCTGCCCCCTAAAACCCCCCCCCTCTTCTCCCTCTCATCGCCTTGTCTGCCATCCTCTCACCGCCCGCCCCCCTCTTCTCCCGCTCCATCGCCTTGTCTGCCTCCCTCCCACCCCCTCTTCTCCCCCGACTGCCATCGCTTGTCTGCCTCCCTCACCCCCCCCCCCCACCTTCTTCTCCCTCTCCCTCTAACCCTTGTCCTGTCCCCCTCACACCTCCCCCTCTTCTCCTCTCCACTCCATCGCCTATGTCTGCCTCCCTCACCCCCCCCCCCCTCTTTTCCCGTCACGTCCTCTCCTCCACTACACTCTCCCTGCTTCACCTTTCTCTCCCGTCCCTCTCTTCTACGGTGTCTCTCTCCCATCCCTCCCTCTCTCTCCCCCTCTTCTCTTTCCCTCATTGTCCTCCCACCCCTTTGGTCTCCATCTTCTCTCTCTCACCATCCCTCTCTTCACCCGCTCCCTCCCTCTCTTCCGCAACGGCCCGCTCCCCTCCCCTCCTTCACAGCCCTCCCTCCTCTCTTCACCCGCTCTCTCCCTCTCCTGCTCCACCCTCCCTCTCCTCTCCACCCTCCCTCTCCTCTCCACACTCTCCCTCCCTCCTCTCCACCATCCCTCTCCTCTCCACCCTCCCTCTCCACTCACCCTACCTTCTCCTCTCCACTCTCAGTCCTCTCCACCCTCTCCTCTCTCGCTCCTCTCCACCCTCCCCTCCACTCCTCCCTCCACGCCCTCTCTCTCCCTCTCCATCCTCCCCTCCACCTCTCCCTCTCCCCCCTCCTCTCACACTCCTCTCCCACGCCCCGTCCCTCTCCACCTCCCACACCTTCCACCCTCCCTCCCACCCCACCCTCCTCCACTCTCTCCTCTGCGCACCCTCCCTCTCCCTCTCCACCCTCCCCTCCTCTCTTCCTCCACTCCTCTCCTCTCCACCCTCCCTCCTTACCTCTCTTGCTCCTCGTCTTATTTTCTTCCTTCTCCCGGTCTCTCCGTTTGGTCTCTCTACCCATCCTCTTTCTTTCCCTCTCCCTCCCTTTCTATCTCCCTCTCTTTCTCTCCCAACGAGCGGATATCATCCAAAATAATTAATACAATATTGACTGGCTTCAGTCAGTGCTTGTTGTGCTGGCACGATACAGCTCGTGGCCACACGGCAGACGGTACGTCAGAGTGTGTGTGCATGTGTGTACGTGTGTGCGTGTATATATGCGCGTGTTTGAGGCGGGTGCATTATTTGTCAGTCTTGGCAGAGTCCATGCATGTCTGATTCGTGTCCATGCAGATACCAGTGTTCCATCCCACCCAACATGTCACTCATTAATGCACACATGTATCACAGTATCACCACCCCTCTTTATAAGGGTATTACTAGTACAGCCATTGGACTTAAATTACCACCAGAGTTCTTGTTACCCTGAGTTATTCTCGCTATTTACACACGTGTATCACATTATCACCGCCCCTCTTTATAAGGGTATTACTAGTACAGCCATTGGAGTGATTTGGACTTAAATTACCACCAGAGTTCTTGTTACCCCAAGTTATTCTCGCTATTTACATGTGTGTATCACATTATCACCCCCACTGTTTATAAGGGTATTACTAGTGCAGCCATTGTACTAAAATTACCACCAGAGTTTTTGTTAACCTGAGTTATTCTCACTATTTACACACGTGTATCGCCTTATCACCACCACTCTTTATAAGGGTATTACTAGTACAGCCATTGTACTAAAATTACCACCAGAGTTTTTGTTACCCGGACTTATTCTCGCTATTTACACATGTGTATCACATTATAACCGCCACTGTTTATAAGGGTATTACTAGTACAGCCATTGTACTAAGATTACCACCAGAGTTCTTGTTACCCTGAGTTATTCTCACTATTTACACACGTGTATCATATTATCACCGCCACTGTTTATAAGGGTATTACTAGTACAGCCATTGCACTAAAATTACGACCAGAGTTTTTGTTACCCCAAGGTATTCTCGCTATTTACACATGTGTATCACCTTATCACCGCCACTGTTTATAAGGGTATTTCTAGTACAGCCATTGTACTAAAATTACCACCAAAGTTCTTGTTACCCTGAGTTATTCTCACTATTTACACACGTGTATCACATTATCACTGCCACTGTTTATAAGGGTATTACTAGTACAGCCATTGTACTAAAATTACCACCAGAGTTCTTGTTACCCCAGGGTATTCTCGCTATTTACACATGTGTATCACCTTATCACCGCCACTGTTTATAAGGGTATCACTAGTACAGCCATTGTACTAAAATTACAACCAGAGTTCTTGTTACCCTGAGTTATTCTCGCTATCTACACATATGTATCACCTTATCACCGCCACTGTTTATAAGGGTATTACTAGTACAGCCATTGTACTAAAATTACCACCAGAGTTCTTGTTACCCTGAGTTATTCTCACTATTTACACGCGTGTATCACATTATCACTGCCACTGTTTATAAGGGTATCACTAGTACAGCCATTGTACTAAAATTACCACCAGAGTTCTTGTTACCCTGAGTTATTCTCACTATTTACACGCGTGTATCACATTATCACTGCCACTGTTTATAAGGGTATTACTAGTACAGCCATTGCACTAAAATTACCACCAGAGTTTTTGTTACCCCAAGGTATTCTCGCTATTTACAAACATTCACCTATCACTGCCACTGTTTATAAGGGTATTACTAGTACAGCCATTGCACTAAAATTACCACCAGAGTTTTTGTTACCCCAAGGTATTCTCGCTATTTACACATGTGTATCACCTTATCACTGCCACTGTTTATAAGGGTATTACTAGTACAGCCATTGTACTAAAATTACCACCAGAGTTCTTGTTACCCCAAGGTATTCTCGCTATTTACACATGTGTATCACCTTATCACTGCCACTGTTTATAAGGGTATTACTAGTACAGCCATTGTACTAAAATTACCACCAGAGTTCTTGTTACCCCAAGGTATTCTCGCTATTTACACATGTGTATCACCTTATCACTGCCACTGTTTATAAGGGTATTACTAGTACAGCCATTGTACTAAAATTACCACCAGAGTTCTTGTTACCCCAAGGTATTCTCGCTATTTACACATGTGTATCACCTTATCACCGCCACTGTTTATAAGGGTATCACTAGTACAGCCATTGTACTAAAATTACCACCAGAGTTCTTGTTACCCTGAGTTATTCTCGCTATTTACATACGTGTATCACATTATCACTGCCACTGTTTATAAGGGTATCACTAGTACAGCCATTGTACTAAAATGACCACCAGAGTTCTTGTTACCCCAGGGTATTCTCGCTATTTACACATGTGTATCACCTTATCACCGCCACTGTTTATAAGGGTGTTACTAGTACAGCCATTGCACTAAAATTACCACCAGAGTTCTTGTTACCCTGAGTTATTCTCACTATTTGCACGCGTGTATCACATTATCACTGCCACTGTTTATAAGGGTATCACTAGTACAGCCATTGTACTAAAATTATCACCAGAGTTCTTGTTACCCTGACTTATTCTCGCTATTTACACACGGGTATCACATTATCACCACCATGACTATTATTAATTATGGCACACCTGACAACACACAGGAGCCATTAAATCGTTGATGATGCTTTATAAATATATATATATATATATATAATGTATATGTATGTATATGGGTCATTCTCAGAAACTGTACCACATATTTGGTTTCCACATTACATTGTTAATGATTTTGCCTTGTTTTGGAGGGTAGTAAGTCAAATAGTTATTGTAATAGTAATATTACATATACTTAAACTATCCTAGAAAATACAATATGCTTACAGGATTTTGTGCAAAAGTGAAAATAAGAAAATGTGCATTTCAACACTGTGCATCTACCCACATTTTTTACAACTTTTTTCATGGAAGATACCATCTTTTTTGTTTAACTATAATTAATCAAATCTTGTTTGAATTTGTTGTGTGTGTGTTAAAATTATGCTCTGGATGTGTGGTAAAATGATGTTATGAAATTTATTTGGTGATGCTGTATTTATGCTTAAGTCTTCTGACTGGTTTTCGCTGCTAGACAGTAATAGTCTTCTGGTTACCCTTGTTTTATTACTCTCAGTTGTTGTGTAGATTGATGTTAAATGGTTAATATTAATGGTTTTCTCCATTTGTATCATTTTCAAAATAAAAAAGTGAAATAAAAAAAGTCAACTGTGACATATATGCACAACATAACCTTCATATGAACATGGATTCTGCTATTATTTGGAATGTTTTCACCTTTTGCTTCCATGTTACAAAAGTGGTACACAGTTTCTGAGACGGACCCATATATGTATAAGTATGTGTATATATGTATATTTGTGTATATATGTGTGTATGTGTGTATGTGTGTGTATGTGTGTATATGTGTGTATATGTGTGTATATGTGTGTATATGTGTGTATATGTGTGTATATGTGTGTATATGTGTGTATATGTGTGTATATGTGTGTGTGTGTATGTGTGTGTATGTGTGTGTATGTGTGTGTATGTGTGTGTATATGTGTGTATATGTGTGTATATGTGTGTATATGTGTGTATATGCATATATATAATACATAGCACAGTAATATCTGGGCGAGTGCAGTATAGGTGGGCGGTTTGTTTGTTGTTGTTTTACATCCTGGCAACATCTAAGGTTATATCAGGATGGGTACCGACTTCTGACAGTGCGCACTCATGGCGACTTAACGGTGCTCCTTCATTGGCAAATCAGGCCACTGGGACCATAACTCGAGTTCACACTCAGGCATAGTATCCTGATACTGAGCTCATCAGTCCTTGTCTTATTCTAGTAATGTCAAGTGCCAGGCTAGGTAGTGACCAGTAACAATTTACAGTCATTGGTTTGACTCGACCGGGAGTAGAACCCCCGACCTTCTGCGCGGGAAGCCTGCGCTCTACCGACTCAGCAATCGCGTCTGGTCCGGAGGTGGGCGGGGTGCAGTTCATGCTGCGGCGGACCCGTCACCCCACGGGTATATATTTATAGATACATATACATATACAGATATATCAGGGTTCATGCAGCTACTCAGCAACATATACATATACATATACATATACATATATATCAGGGTTCATGCAGCTATTCAGCAACCAACTTGAGGCATCTTCAGGTAAGAAATTCTGTTTTAAGGCGGGAAAAGATTATAACGATTATATACATGACAGCACTTTATGGTCTTACTTCCCCAGGATTCTGTATGCTATTTTTTATAAAGCAAAAGAAGTATAGTACCTATGACGATGCAAACCAAAATATATTATGTTATTGCCCAGAATTGACATATCGCGATTCTGTTATTGGTCAATGTTTCATTGATGCAGCTGGTAATGAAAACAAATGAAATCACAACTGTTTTCTAATCGGATTTTGATCAATCTCAAAATTCAATGGGTTTTCATTACATTTGGTCAATTTTCAAGGACTTTTCGGGGTATTTTCAAAATTAAAGCCCTTTCAAGAGACACCTTTAAATTCAAGGCCTTTTCAAGATTGTGCAAACCCTGTATGTATATATATATATATATATATATATATTTATATATATTTATATCGCCGCCACTGTGTGTATATACATATCTTATTAGATCTATGCTTATAAGTTACTCCTGGGATGTAAACAACGTATGTTCCGTGCCCAATATAACTGTTTTAATGGCAGCTTTGAACATACGGTGCAATGTTTGCTCCTGTTTTCTTTTAAGGAAGACGACATTCTGAAACGCACGAGTGCAAATACTTGTAAAAGGTCTTCGGCGGAAGAATGTTATATCTATAAATATGTTTACATGACATACCATATTTGCTATAGTATAACACTTAGGTACAACCACAAGACCAGACGGGATGGCTGAATGAATTCAGCGTCCCTCTCCCGTTTTGTCTTTTGGAACATCGTGGGAATCGAACCCATGGATTCGAACCCTGATTGAGTCAAACCAATGACTTAAAAATGCATGCATGTCGCTTCCTAGCCAGGTGCTCGGCATTATTATGATAGGGCATGGACTGGTTGGCTCAGTGTCAGGATAAGGTGACTGAGTGGGATATCAGGTTTCAGTGCTGGCATCCTGGTCTCCTGGGCCAGTGGGGCAGCATTATAAAGTTACCATGAGTGCGCACTGTCACTAGTCGGTACCCGTCCTGATATGACCTTAGATGTTGCCAGGACGTAAGAATCAAACAACCAACCACTTGAATGCCATTGAATGTAAAGGCCCGTCCCACTTTACCAGATTGAGCAAACGGATTGAAACGGACAAAAATATTCTAGTCTGGTGTGATTCGGACTTGAAATGTATCGATTATGTAATGGATGGTAATGGATCGGTAGCAGAGAGTAACAGATGGTAATGGACAGGTAACAGATGGTAACGGACAGGTAACAGATGGTAATGGTTGATAACATATCTAACGATCAACGGACAACTCCGTATACAAAAAGAACTATAACAAACGGCAACGGACGTGTAATGGATATGTAATGGACGGTAACGGATGGTAACGGATAATAACTGAATACGTCAGTCCGGCGCAATCCGTTACAAGTTTTGTGCATGCTTAAAGCTTGTAACAGATCAAGTCGGATATCAGCGGACACAAACTGGACTTTGCCGGATATCAGCGGACTTTGTTCCATCTTAATCCGCTTCCTCAAGTCGATGAAGTGTGACAGGGCCTTAATGGACACAGACTCATAGTTGAGCAAGTACAACTACCATTACAATGTCATAACCTTGTTTTGCAATGTCGGCATGTCTTTGGGACACAAGTTGATTTGTCCTTTTATTTGATTCTCTACTAACTAAGTTTGTACTTATTTAAAAGTCAATCACTACTAAATATGTAGTTACAAACTTTGAAACTACAACTATTCCTGAATTTATATAGTAAATAACTGTATTGTCCCATGGCTGGAATATCATATTAGCAGTACCATTACCACGTCGCTGACAAAGTACTTTATTCAATAAATAAACTATATTTACAACAACAGCAAAAGATCCCGTGTATGCTAGTAACGGCACATCATTTTGCGAAATCGGGGGAAACTGGATGAATTTAATAATAAATATACCACTTAATTTGCATCCAGAGACGGTTACATAGTCATAGATAAGAAATAGAAAGTTTGTTTGTAGTTTGTTTGTGTCCAAAACCGAATATTAATGAAGGAATTATATGTCTAGAGTAGTAGCCTATTTTAGTTCCTAATTTACTCACCTGAGGTTGTTGAATGGCGTCGTCTGTGGCTGGTGAAGCGTACTCCCCGCCACGAGCAGCCCTCCTCCAGCAGGCCCTCCCCCCGCAGGCAGCCTGGTCGCCGCCTTCTGCCACCAGGTGGCCAAGCCCTGCACCGCCGTCGTCTCCTCCAGGGCCGCCATCACCGCCCCTTGTTGCCGGCAGAGCTTCTCCTGTATGCCGCCAGAGGGCTCATGCAGGCAGCAAATGGGCGTGGATGGTTGGAGCAGCCAGTGTGCAATGAAGAGATCCCGAAATGAGGTCAGGGGTGAAAGGTCAAAGTGGGATTACATACAGGGTTCGTTGGTTATTGGAGTTTTACGTCCTGGCAACATATAAGGTCATAGCAGGACGGCCACACACATTGGGCAAAGGGGGTGAGGGAGGGAATGATTGTGGAGGGGGGGGGGGGCGGGCTTAGCCTTGGGTTGGATCACGGTTTCTTGTATGAACACTCTCTCTGTTTCTCTCTCTTTCTTTATACTAGTTATATAGCAGGCGTTTTAAGTGTGCAACTTCCCTGGTGTTTGTTGCTGCTGTGATTCCAATCCCACAGATGACGCTGTCACATGACACGTGACTTGTGGAAATGCAGTGGCATCACCAGAGTGGACGTGCATGCACACCAGGACAGTTTGCTTTTGTCACCCACTCACCAAATGGAAGCCCACACGGGAGGAGACGCGCTGGAACAGGAGGTGTCGGCGACTCACTGAAGCTCGCTCACTTAACTTAAACTTGTTTTTAAAAAGATGGCAAGTTTACAGAAAGTTCCCTCCGCTCCACTCCACACTGTCTGCATTCACGGAGTCAGTGTCGCTCTGCTGGTTTAAGTTTGCTATGCAGCCAGCCACTGTGTTGTTCTTACCTCAGAAGATGAGGTGAGCTGAGGCGAGGTGATAGGATGGTCCTCCAGTGTACATATAGGGTGTGTGTGTGGAGAGGGGATCTCCTCCCAGGCTCCTGTGTCCTGCACTATGTACAGTGTACAAACTAACAAAGCCTAGCTCTTGGTACTCCTCATGGTGTTCGTCCTGTAGGTGTGGCTGTTTGTGCGCATGCACAGGGGAAACTGGATGGGCTATACAATATCCTTATGCCAACCACTCCCTTCCTTCCCTTCCTCCCTTCCTTCCCTGCTCCAGTAGCAAGCCTCCGCCACAGACGAGGTTGGCAGCACCACTGACACACCACCACCACTAGATACAACACACCGACTCCCCCTCTCCAAGTCCCGGGACAAAGGCTGTGGTCGCCCCCCCCCCCCGCCCCTCCCCGCCCCTCCCCGCCCCTCCCCGCCGCCTGCTGGTAGTAGTGGCGGTAGTCATGGGAGTGGTAGGCAGTCAGCTGGTCGGGTCCCTGCGTTACTACCGAATCACCGACATCCACATGTGTGTCTGCGCATGCTCACCAAACATCGCCCCCAGCATAAGTGTCACTCGGCGCTGTACTGTTTTTATTTGTTTGTTGTTTTACGTCCTAGCAACATTTAAGGTCATATCAGGACGGGTACCGAGTTGTGGCAGTGCGTACTCATGGCGACTTTATAGTGCTTCCCTACTGGGAAATCAGGCCGCCAGCATCATGACCCGATATCCCACTCAGTCACATTATCCTGACACTGAGCTAAACAGTCCTTGCCCTACCCTATTAATGCCGAGCACGAGGCTCGGAAGCAACAAGTATCAATTTTAAAAGTGATTGGTTTGACTCAAGCGGGAACCAAACTCCAGACCTTCCGCACCCGAAGCCCGTGCTCTACCGATTAGGCCATCGCACCCGGTAAGAGCGGCACTGTTCTAGTTAAGTTACTTTTAGAGGGCATTGACGAGTTGCTTCTATTAAAAGTGTGCAACCCCCCCCCCCCACACACACACACACAAATGGTTATTTGCGATGTATATTTGCAATTCATTTTATGGTTTGAACCAGACGTGATGACCAATTTCATGTGGCGAGATACACATACTGGGTCCAAACACCAGCCGAGTCAATGGTTTACAAATTGATACTTGTCACTATCTGGCCTGATGCTGGGCATTACAAAGATAGAAGATAGGGCAAGGAGCAGTGGAATGGGGAAGACCAAGATAGAAGATAGGGCAATGAGCAGTGGAATGGGGAATACCAAGATAGAAGATATGGCAAGGAGCAGTGGAATGGGGAAGACCAAGATAGAAGATAGGGCAATGAGCAGTGGAATGGGGAATACCAAGATAGAAGATAGGGCAAGGAGCAGTGCAATGGGGAATACCAAGATAGAAGATAGGGCAAGGAGCAGTGGAATGGGGACGACCAAGATAGAAGATAGGGCAAGGAGCAGTGGAATGGGGAAGACCAAGATAGAAGATAGGGCAAGCAGCAGTGGAATGGGGAAGACCAAGATAGAAGATAGGGCAAGGAGCAGTGGAATGGGGAATACCAAGATAGAAGATAGGGCAAGGAGCAGTGGAATGGGGACGACCAAGATAGAAGATAGGGCAAGGAGCAGTGGAATGGGGAAGACCAAGATAGAAGATAGGGCAAGGAGCAGTGGAATGGGGAAGACCAAGATAGAAGATAGGGCAAGGAGCAGTGGAATGGGGAAGACCAAGATAGAAGATAGGGCAAGGAGCAGTGGAATGGGGAAGACCAAGATAGAAGATAGGGCAAGGAGCAGTGGAATGGGGAAGACCAAGATAGAAGATAGGGCAAGGAGCAGTGGAATGGGGAAGACCAATTGTCTGCGCTTCAAAGTTCCCCTTCGTAAAGTTGCATAGTCCGATGAAAGCATACCATTTTCAAAACCAAAAACACTTATTGAGATAATTACTGGTGCACTTATTAAGCATTTGTTGCTGCCTAGAATGATATACTAAGTCTATTTCATAATGTCAGAATTTATATTTGCACAACACAATTAATTTAGCATGTTTTCTCTTCGAATACCTCCAAAGTTAACAATTCATTATAAAAGTTAACTTCAAAGTAATATTACATAGGTTCTATCGATCAACATATATGTGTATGCATACATAGATGTATATAGAGTAAAACCTTGCTAAGTCGACCGACCTTGGGACTGACGTTGAGTGGTCCATTTAGGGAGGTGGTCGGTTTCGGGACTAAGAATGTGGTTACAATGGTATTGTTGGGACCCAAATAAAGTGATCAATATAGGGGAGTGATCGATCTGTGGAGGTGGTCGGTTAAGGCCCTGTCACACTACGACGTTTCCCACCAACGCGCGTCGACGTGTTGCCTTTTTCGTCGAAACGTCGATACACGTCCGGTACGTTACCGGCGCATTACCGGCGCATTACCAGCGCGTCGGTACACGTTGAGGGATAGCAACGTGTGAATCAACACGTCGGCGCCCGTCGGGGCGCGCCGATCGTTTTGTGCTTGCACAAAACTTTCGACGGGCCGCAACGCACGTAAGCATGTTGGCGGGCGCATTACGGACGCGTTAGCAACACGTCGACACACATTGGTGGCGCACCGGCAGAACGCTGGCAGACCGTTGATCAACGTCGGTTAACGTTAGCTTTTTTTCCCCCAAAATGCGAACGTTTCGTCAGTGCGTCCATAACGTCCCATCGACGGGTAGTGGGCGCGCTATTGGCGTTGCTCCAGCGTATCTCGGCACGTTGGATGTGTTGCCGGCGCGCCTGGACGCGTTGGCGGCGGGTGTGGACGCGCTGCGGGCACGTCCTAACGTGTTGCTGGCGGGTATGTACGGGTTCACACAATACTAACACAATACCAACGCGCTGCCTCCATGCCGTAAATGCGCTGACAGCGCGCCGACAACACGCCAATAACACGCTACCGACACGCTACAGACACGCTAATAACACGCTACTAACGCTCCAATAACATACCAATAACGCGCCTCCAACCCGCTACTAACACGCTGCGCCCCTTCGAACTTTCTACCAAAACGCCGAAGAGTTGGACGTGTGTCGACGGGTTGCAAATATTTTGCGCATTGCCGGCGCGCCGGGGGAAACGTTCTAGTTTGACAGGGCCTGTTGAGAGGCTTTACTGTATATGCATGTATATGTATATGTGTGTACATATGTGTATGTATGTACATATTTATTTGGGTATATATTTGTATATCCATGTATATGTATATATGCATATATGTATACACATATGTACATATATACGTATATGTGTATGTATGTACATATGTATTTGGGTATATATTTGTATATCCATGTATATGTATATATGCATATATGTATACACATATGTACATATATGTAGAATATAATTTATTATATATATATAAAGGAGGCGGAGTTTCCCCCTTCTCTTTTCTAATTAATTATTTCTTATTTATTTCTTATTTATTCTTCACTGTATATTCACCCCGGGCCACTCTTTTTCCCCGGGACTGCCATATCATTGCTGCTTGGCTCAGTCCACCCAAGCAAAAATAAAAGAAGGTTCCCCACCACTACTCATTGTTCTCTCTCTTTTCCTTACCGTAGCCTAAATTTATACGTATATGTGTATATATATGTATATATAATGTATGTACATATGTATATACATGTGTATATATGTATATATATGTATATATGTATAACATTATCAGGCATATATATGTACATACATGTATATATATGCACATATATGTCTATATATGTATATTATTATATATGTAGATATATTTATCTTTAAAACTCAAAATCATCGGACTATATGCAACATCAATCAACGAATGTAAACAAAACAAAATGACAATTTAGTAACAGTGATTTGTTGGTGCCTCTTTCTCTACAGGCTCATGCCACGCCCACGCCCACCCCCACGTCCCGCCCACCCCCCCTCGCACACAACCCTGCTGTCTCCTGGTGCCCGGCGAGCCCCGGGCACTCACACTTATCGCCGGGTATCATTCAGGTATCCTAAAGTAGAGCCAGACGTAGCTCGTGTGTGCAGAGCGATAACGTATAGGGGCAAACACCTGGTGGAGACGGGGGGGGGGGGGGGGGGGGGGTGTCAACCACTAGGAAGGGAGAGGCGGGGTACATTGTGAGGTACGCTTGTGGGGGACGGGGGGGGGGGGGGGGCGGCTGTCAATCACTGAGTGTTAAAGGACCTGGGGGGAGGGGGGGGGCGGCTGTCAATGACTGAGTGTTAAAGGACCTGGGGGGGGGGGGGGGGGGGGGCGGCTGTCAATCACTGAGTGTTAAAGGACCTGGGTAGTAGGATGTTGGGTTTTACATCCTGGCAACATCTAAGTTCATAGCAGGACGGGGCCGACTTTTGACAGTGCGCACTCATGGCGATTTAATACTGCTGCCCCACGGGGAGACCAGGCTGCCAGTACCATGACCTGATATCCTACTCAGTCACATTATCCTGACACCGAGCCAACCAGTCAGGACCGAATCGGTTAGAGCACAGGCTTCCGATACAGGTCATAAATTCTAAAAACCCGCCGAGTCAAATCAATGACTTACAAAATGTATACTTGTCACTACCTAGCCTGGTGCTCTGCATTGCTAGGAATCTATCTAGTAGGATAGGGCATGGGCTGGTTAGCTCGGTATCAGGATAATGTGATTGTGTGGGAAATTGGGTTGTAGTGCCAGCAGCCTGGTCTCCCAGTGGGGCAGCACTATTAAGTCACCATGAGTGCACATGGTCATAAATCGATACCCATCTTGGTATGACCTTAGATGTTGCCATGATGTAAAACCCCAACAAACAAACGGGTTGTAAAGACTAATGCTCGAATATGTGGTTGTGTAGGCAAGCTATGGTGAAATCCATACAGACAAAGAGAAAGGAAGAGTATAAAGTGTAAAGAAGAAGAGAGAGTCCAGCCCTCTGGTTTATTATTTATACGGTTACATGGGTTTGTTGTAGAGTATCACCCCACCCCTTTCCCCAAATGGGAATCAAGTATTCTTGGCCCTACCAATAGGGATCTAGCATTCCTGGTCCCCATGGATACCAGTGGTCTGCCCTCCACCACAAGCTGTATGGCTCCATGGCCACCAGTGTGTTTGCCATGGCAGCACATGCCTGGAATAATCAACCCACACAACAACGGGCAATCAAAAGCATGGACCACTATAAAAGGTCCTTAAAGAAAACATAATACACAACCACCTACTGAAACAATATCTCACCTGATCTTGGGCGCAGTCACTGCTTGCAGTGTCCTGGCACAAAAAGCAAAAGACCGGCCAGAAAAGATGGTAGATATTACAAATACGGAAACTAGCCCTACTAAGTACTAAGGAATTCGAAATGACTATCACCATAGGGCGCAGTCCGTCTGGGTATGTGTACTGGCACAAACCAAAGCAGAACCAGGCAGGCCACGGTCATGCATCCGAATCACCCTGAAATACGAAATGGCTAACCATACAACACAGCCATCCCACCTAGTCGCAGTCCTGAAGGGTCCAGGGGAGTTCTGGCACACTGGTGTACTATCTAAGGACAGGGCATGGGTGAAAGGATGCTGTAACAAACCACAATGGGATGGGATCCTCTCCCACAGGCCTGTATGTCATCTGCGTAGATGTACATAGTAGGCTAAGTTATCATATACAGGTTAGGAAAAAACTTGAAAATTAAAAAAAAAACTAATATAGAAACTACTAACACCCAAAACCGCAAAGGTTGGCCCGAGAAAGATCAGGTAAAGACTCCTGAGTGCGGGACCAGACCAATCCAGTACCACAGCTGTCCAGCGTTGAAAACAAGCACCCTCACGGGAGCTTATACGTTATGGGAAGAATAAAAAACTTGTCACAAAAAAACAAAAAACAAAAAACCAGTCTTGACCTTTTGAGTGTGGTGATCCCTATCCCAGCAGAGGGGGTAGGCCCTGAGTGCACTCACACCCAGACCTCCCAGCACCACTATGTGCCATCCCTGCCATCCCACTCAGTCACCACCAGCCCTTCACATATATACATACATACATGTGCCTGGTCACGTACACCGATCAGTAATAGAACATTTGCAATCCCCCCTATGCCGAATATCGGAATATTGTACAGGGTATTAAAGTTGCAGGGCGGGGGGGCACCCACGAATTGGCTAGTTTTTTTTTCCAAATATGGATCGAAACTACCCCTATGTTAGGGTACTTTTTTTCACATGGGTTGGTGGAACAACACCCATTTTAGGGCAATATTTTACATGGTTTTCTGGTGCAACAACCCACATTTTGGTGCAATATTTTCACATAATCTTAAAATCTAGTGTTCCTTAATAAATTTAATGCAAGAATTTAGGTCTATATGATTCATGAAATTATATTTTGTTAAAAAATACTATTTTTTTGGGGTTGGGGGGGAGATAGGGGGGGGGGGGTTCCGGGCAACCAGGAAACCCCCCTGGGTCCGCCCCTGCAGGGCACGATCAAACTTGAAACTCTCTGCTGGTCAGGATCGGCGCTGAGGTGGAAAGCTTCCGATTAATTATACTCATGTAATGCTAAAGCAGCACATATACATATACTGTACATATACCATTATACATATATCGTTACACATATATTAGCATAAATATATTATTATGCCTATACTATGCATATATTATTCATATATTTACATTTAGTATACATTTATCATACATATAGTAAACATATAGTAGACATATATCATACATATAGAGTACATATAGAGTACACATAGTATAAATATAGTATTCATATAGCATATAATATACATATATTGTATATATATTGCACATATTCTGACGAGATCATGGTTCTGAGTGTGCATGCACTGAAAGCGGCGTTGGGAGCAAAGCAAAGGCGTACAGCAATTGAGTTTGCCGATATGCATAGGGCAAAACTTCCATTTTATTTTAAATTAATAGAAATACATAACAATTTGGCACACACATGGACGGAAGGATGCAATATAATAATATAATGAATATGTTTAAGACACAACTCTCCATAATTAAGCATTTTGAGCTAAGAAACATAGAATTTCAGTTACTTTACAGGCTGATGTTTACATCACCATTGATTAGCCATAAGTAATTCTTGTTCTAAATATTAAAATGTCAAATGTGTCGACAAAAACTAAATAAGTAAAACTAAACTCTGGCTATGGCTCTAACACTAATCTGCGTGCCCAGATTTGTCTAAATCTAAATGCACATGGCATAAGATGTGTTGACTATATTGATGTAAATGCAATGCTGAATAAAAGATTAATATCTTAATTTATTATATATATATTTTTTAGTTAGCATTCTATGTTTAAAACAAGAGCTGAGATGATCTGAAACTAGCACATTTCATAACTGCACCCAGTGTATTAGCATGTGTCATGTGCTTCTCGTGGGTTTGTTTTGCTCTGACACATCCCACAATGCACCGCCCGGCTGGAACGGTGATGTATTCTATTGTACATAGATATATACACATATATACATATATACATGCATGTATATTTTACGTATATGCACCCTGCCCCTTATACACATATATGTGAGTATGAGGGCCAGGATGACATTACCAATGTGGGTGTGTATGTCGGTGTGTGTGTGGGGTGTGAGTGCAGTCATGAACACCTGTCCATAGTGCGTCCAATGGCGAGGTGGGAGACTCGGGCATAGGAGGCGTGGTGCGGGACTGTGAAGGGGGTGATACAATGAAACATTTGTTTTCAATAATTAATCAGCCTTACCTGACAAATGTGTCAAATATTCATCTATTTGAGAGAATAAGAAAAAAGCCCGGTTTCGTATCATGAACAAAACATAAGTGAATTCCCCCCGCTGCAGATTGTGCACATGGGGCTCCAATGCGAACCCTCGAATATTTAAAAGAGGCGAACGTTTTGCATCCACTTCTCGACTTTTGTGGCAGACGCTGCTCTCATAGCTTCCCTTTGTCCGCAGACGGAGACCCCCCCCCTCCCCCCCACCCCACAAACACACAGACACACACTGACACACACGCACACATTCACTAACACATGCCCACCCACACACTGACACACACACATTCACTAACACATGCCCACCCACACACTGACACACACACATTCACTAACACATGCCCACCCACACACTGATACACACACATTCACTAACACATGCCCACCCACACACTGACACACACATTCACTAACACATGCCCACCCACACACTGACACACACACATTCACTAACACATGCCCACCCACACACTGACACACACACATTCACTAACACATGCCCACCCACACACTGACACACACACATTCACTAACACATGCCCACCCACACACTGACACACACACATTCACTAACACATGCCCACCCACACACTGACACACTCACTAACACATGCCCACACACTGAAACACACAATTCACTAACCATACATGCCACCCACACACTGACACACACACATTCACTCACATGCCCACCCACACACTGACACACACACATTCACTAACACATGCCACCCACACACTGACACACACACATTCACTAACACATGCCCACCCACACACTGACACACACACATTCACTAACGCATGCCCACCCACACAGTGACACACACATTCACTAACACATGCCCACCTACACACTGACACACACACATTCACTAACACATGCCCACCCACACACTGACACACACATCCACTAACACATGCCCACCCACACACTGACCCACACACTGACACACACATTCACTAACACATGCCCACCCACACACTGACACACACACATTCACTAACAGTAACACATGCCCACCCACACACTCACACACACACATTCACTAACACATCCACACCCACACACTGACACACACACATTCACTAACACATGCCCACCCACACACTGATACACATGCACA
>JASIRB010003592.1:49328-70530 GCA_030323885.1 Branchipolynoe longqiensis | reverse complement strand
CCCCCACCCACACTCACCCAATAACACACACAAACCCCCACCCACACTCACCCAATAACACACACAAACCCCCACCCACACTCACCCAATGACACATACAAACCCCCACCCACACTCACCCAATAACACAAACCCCCACCCACACTCACCCAATAACACACACAAACCCCCACCCCACACTCACATAATACATAAAACCCCCCAGCCACACTCATCCAATAACACACACAACACACACACAACCCACCTCACCCAATAACCACACACAAACCCCCACCCACACTCACCCCAATATCACACCCACAAACAACACTCACCCCAATAACACCCACACCCACCCACACTCACCAATAACACACAGATACCCCCCACCCACACTCACCCAATAACACACACAAACCCCCACCCACACTCACATAATAACATAAACCCCCAGCCACACTCACCCAATAACACACACAACACACACCCACACTCACCCAATAACACACACAAACCCCCACCAACACTAACTCAATAACACACACAACACACACCCACACTCACCCAATTACATAAACCCCCACACACACTCACCCAACAACAAAAGCAACCCCTCCTTCTCAACCACAACTTCCCACCCAACAGCGCGCCTCGTGTTTATTTGTTGTCCAAGTTTGCAGTCCGAATGTCAAAATACAAAGCAACTCCTGCGTCACCGCCGCAATGAAGAAGCGAGCACTTTAACTCCACATCAAACACCGCGCCAAATTTCCACATCCAGCCAGGAGTAGATTCACCATGTCTGGGACCGGCGGGATAGCCGAATCGGTAGAGCGCGGTCGTCACGTGCGGGAGATGGGGAGTTCGATTCCAGGTCGAGTCAAACCAATGACTTATAAAATTGATACTTGTCACTTCGTAGCCTGGCGCTCAGCATTAATAGGAAAGGGCAAGGACTGGTTAGCTCAGTGTCACGATAATGTGACTCTGTGGGATATCAGGTCATGGTACTGGCAACCTGATTTCCCAGTGGGGCAGCATTATAAAGTCACCATGAGTGTGCACTGTCACAAGTTGGTACCCGTCCTGATATAACCTTAGATGTTGCCAGGACATAAAACTCCAACAACCAGCCAACCAACTCGACACCCACCCTCTCCTTACCAGCTCCCTCTTACTCCGACTCCTCACCCCTCCACCTCTCCTTAGCCTCCACCTCTTCCTCCATTTCTTCCACTTCCACTCTCCATCCCTACCCTCCTTCCTCCACTATCTCCCCTCCACCTCCACATTGACCTCCCCTCCCTCCACCTCTGGACCCCCTCCCTCCACCCTCCCACACCTCCTTCCTCAACCCTTCCACATCCACCACCTCCTTGACGACTCAGGACAAATCCCTGCGTGTATTGTTTGCCCGCTTTTTCTTATTGCCCTTACCGTGTCCAAATGTCGTCTGCTGTCACCGTTGTGACAGCAGACGATATTCACTGCCCACAACCTAATCCAGATAAGATTGATGATTCTCACAGAAACAATGGTATAGGTGTTCGTTTTCAGGCTGGCTTTGTGTGGATTTCTTTTGGATTTTTTTTTATCTAACCATTTGTCAGAGCAGGTGTGAAAATAAGGCCAACGGCTAACCCAGTCTGGAAGACACTTCTGGGGATTTCGTTTCCTTAAATCCCTTTAATTTGGATGTAAACTTTAAACAATCGGGGGTCTCCAACAAGGCAGTAACATCACAGGCGTATGGGGTCAGGTCTAAGATCTATAAGAAGATAGTTCGATAGTAACTAATGAACTATCTTAGTGTTATTGTAGTCTGCAGTGTCCTCCCAGGCATGGAGCCACTTAGACAAGTAGGCATGGATAGAGGGAGGACATTCGGGAGCCTAGTTGGTGAAATGGTTAGCACACTAGCCCAAAATGCAAGAGGTGTGGGTTCTAAACCTGCTGTAGGCGCAACATTTCCCATTTTCATCATCCCATGACACTGGTTGCCATGACCTGTATCTTGTACACGCTACGTGATGTATGGTTGCTGAATCTACCCTGTGTATGTATGTACATGTAAGTTCCTATATCAATGTAGTCCAGGCTAGGAAGCGACACGTATCAATTTGATAAGTTATTGGTTTTACTCGACCGGGAACCAAACTCCGGACCTTCTGCACGCGAGACCCGCCCTGTACCGATTTGACCACCCCACCCGGTGCACGGCGCGAAGGTCTTCCTGCTGCATGGAGGGAACATTTCTATAATTAATAACTGTATCTTAATATCTGGACATCATACCGCAATCCCAGTCACTGCGCGACATGACATTTCCACACAGTTATTTATATGTCACACAGCGAGTGGGCACAGATTGCATCGCTATTACATAACAATGGTCCCCAACTCCATCGCCCGAGATATTGATATGATTCCAAGGTTGTCTATCACGACTGAAAGATCATATACTTTGTACAACACTATGGAACTACATCCGGATTATGATACAACGCCCACACTATGAAACCAGTCACATTATGAGACCACAACCATGTTGTGCGATCATGATAACACTATGGGGCTACATCCAGAACATGATGAAACAACCATACTATGAGACCACAGCGATGCTGAGATCAGTATCATACTACGACCCCACACTGGCTGTGAGACTACAACCAATCCATGAGACCTGAATCACACTTTGGTGAAACAACAGTCACACGACCCCAGCTTGGGATTTTCAGGTGGCACGCAGACTTCGGCGATGGAATAAAACACTATTGGAATAAAACGTGATGGAATAAAATGCCGTAAAACATCATGTGTTTGAATAAAACAGTATTTTAAAACTATTTGTAATCTTTGGTAGGACGCAGCGGCGTACCTTCATATATTGGTTGGTTGTTGGAGTTTTACATCCTGTCAACATCCAAGGTCATATCGCCGGTTACACGCCGGTTACACGCCGGTTACACGCCAGTTACACGCCGGTTACACGCCGGTTTCACGCTGGTTGCACGCTGGTTGCAGGCCGGTTACAAGCAAGTTACACGCCGGGTAGCTACATGCCCGTTTCACGCCGTTATTGCTTGTATGGCACTTATCGTACACACAAGCACACACAAACACACAAGCACACAAGCGCACAAACACACACAAACACACACATGGACACACAAACACACACATGAACACACTAATATACACACATGGACACACAAACACGCACAAATACACATGGACACACAAATATACACAAACACACATGGACACACAAACACACACAGATACACGTACAAACATGCACACAGACACACACAGATATAAACACACACAAGCACACACAAACACACAAGCACACAAGCACACAAGCACACAACCACACACAAACACACACATGGACACATACATACACACACATGGACACACAAACACACACAAATGCACATGGACACACAAATATAGACAAACACACATGGACACACAAACACACACACAAATACACGCACAAGCACACAAAAACACACACATGGAGACACACATGGACACACACACACAAACACACACACATTATGAGTGCCTTGTCAGATTGCTCGCCCAGTACAGCTGCACTCTCAGACCACCAGAGGGAGCCTAGGAACATCTCCCAGCACAGTCTCACTACCGCGTGCTTGTACCGTGTAAGACAGCGCCAAACACCCGCTTGGGGAGTGAGATAGATCCCAAATAAGGTGACCCCAGCTGACCTCTGACCGACTTAATCGTATCCGTGCATTGTATTCTTTCATACTAAACATAATACTATATATATATACATATGTATAAGTAGCACAATGAATATATAATGCTTCATATATATAATATTTGTATTAAAGTTGCAGGTCCGATGGCGTTTGAATTTTCATTTAATTTTTTAGATAAATATATCAAATTGATCGTTATAACCTAGTAATTATTAGTCCAGAGTAATTTTGATGAAAAGTGGCTAGTTTTGAAGCAATTTGAGCTGAGAGAACCCAAAATACTTTTGACAAGCTTTCCAAAACTCTTCTAGCTATGATGCGTATTGACGTCTCGCGATAACCACATGATGTGGGATGACCTAATTCAAATGTAGCCTGGTCTCCTGGTATTTTCACTGATGGCGCCATTGCACATCATTTGTTTATTGGCATGTGATGTGATGTGGGATGACCTAATGATTATCCAATGTATTGTTCCCGGATAATAATATACATAATTATTACATCACTCTTATTCAGATCTGTAACAATTATTTAATACAAAATTCCATGCAACTTTACATCAACCCAGGGTATGCTGCCAGCAATACAACCACTGGACATCCTGGAACCTGACTAGGTACTTGGAATGAGGGTCAAGGCTACTGAGGCCACGAGATTGACCTAGTTGATTAATGGCTTCCTTGTGTGATGGGTTTCTGAAAGTAGGTTGAAGTAGTAAATTCACTGATTATTCTATATATGCGGTCCCAAATCACTTGTTAATGCACCAATATCTAAGATGGATATATATAATCAAATTAAGATACATGTTTTGGTTTTGAAAAATAAATATTTCATCGGACCATGCAACTTTAATATATATATATATATATATATATACATAGATATATACATAGATATTGTAGTAGTCTGCACTGATATTTCAGGCAAGGAACCACATAGACAAGTGGGTGTGGATAGAGTAATGACCTCAGGGAGCCTAGGTGGTGTAATGGTTAGCATAATAGCTTGGAATGCAAGAGATGTGGGTTTGATTCCTAGTCTAGGTGAAATATTTCCCATTTTCATCGCCCCATTGACACTGGTTGCTATGACCATAATCATTATACAAGCTGCACACTGTGTGGTTGTTGAACCTACCCCATGTTTATATGTAACTGCATTGTCTGTACGTATGTAATTGTAAGCATTAAACAACTTATGGATGTAAACCATGTAAAAGACTTGCAATTCCATGCACACAAGTGTAGTAGTCTACACAAAAGTCTCAGGCAAGAAGCCGCATAGACAGGTGGGCGTATGTAGGGTCAGGACATCAGGGAGCCTATGTGGTGTAATGGTTTTCACACTAGCCTGGAGTTCAAGAGATCTGGGTTCGAATCCTGCTCTAGGCGTAATATTTCCCATTGTCATCGCCCCCATGACAGTCTATATATACATTATATATATACATATAGATGTATATAAGTATATATATATATATATACATATTGGATGGCTACCAGCGCATGCCCATGTCTCATGACGGGTTAATTCCAAATTGATGCCTCCTTGGTAGGAATCAAGGCCAGTCACTTAGACCGCATTTTGTGAATATTTATTTTCTTATTATTAAAATGTATTTCTTGATTTATGGGTTTTTACTGATGCTTGGACTGTTCAAGTAAGTAAAACGTCACGGTCGCCCGAACTCCATTTACATCAAAACAACATTCCGGGCACCAGTCCAGGCCGACACTACAAGCCTGCCAACTCGCTCAGGACACTGGGTGAAAGCGAATAGGGTTGGTTGTTGGCGTTTTACGCCCTGGCAACATCCAGAATCAGTGAGCATATGTGGTGTACTTGCCGGAATGCAAGCGGTACGGGCTCGAATGCTGCTAAGTCGCTCGTTATATCTACATTACATTAGTTTGAAGTAACTTTGATTTAAAATGTTTAACTTTGGAGATATTTAAAATGAAAACATGCCAAAGTAAGCTTGGCAAGCATCAAACCTCTCATACCCTAAGCTTCAGCAGAAACAGGTTCGATTAAATTGGCTTAATATCCCTTATATAAATGTGCCTACATCAAAAGGAGGAAACGAAGCGGTGATGGGATGGACAAGTCTTTATTGCTGTCTGGCTAGCAATTATATGCCTACCGGTTAAAGTTTGAAAACTGGTCGAACAATGACCAATATGGCGGCCCGGCTGCCGAACCCGCCGTTTTGGCGCCACTTTAGGGCAGTCCCGGGCTCGGAAGGAACGGTCATTGATTGGACAATATTAAAGACATAAGCAGAGTAATTAATTATTATTCGAACGATAATAATAAATAGGAAGCATTTAACTCCGGCATTTATATACGCATAATATATTATACTCCTTATATAGCAGCAAATATATATCAAGTACATCAGTATCTAAGTTCGATATGTATTATCAAATCTAGGTCAGTGTTTTTTTATATATAATTTTGATGCTTTCATCGGACTGTGCAGCTTTAAATTAAGCGCAAATGGGATATAAAGTGTGCGTTAAACGGGAAATGTACTGTACGTGTGTGCCGCCAGGTGCGTATGGCACTAAACTAATAACGTCTGACTAGATTAGCAGCGGGGACGGCATCCTTTTTGTGCTGCAGTTAGACTTGAACGTCTCGTTCTAGCCTAGACTAGACACCCCGAGTAGTCACCGGGCGCGCTGGCCGAATCAGTAAAGCGCGGGCTTCGCGTGCGGGAGATCGGGATTTCAGTTCCTAGTGGTGTCAAACCAATGAATTCAAAATTGATACTTGTCGCTTCCTAGCCTGGCGCTTGGCATTAATAGGACAGGGCAAGGCCTGGTTAGCTCAGTGTCAGGATAATGTGACTCAGTGGTATATTGGGTCATGGTGCTGGTGGTCTGATTTCCCAGTGGGGTAGGACTATAAAGTTGCCTTGAGTGTGCACTGTCACATGTCGGTACCCCTCCTGAAATGTCCTTAGATGTCGCCAGGACATAAAACTCCAACAACCAACCAACCCCCAGTAGTCATTGGATGTGACCACTGTCTTCACGGAAACATGATGACATGCTTTTCTCTGGGGTTGATCAGGACCTGTACCGATTTGTGACTGTGCGAGCTGTTTGCGACTTTATAGTCCTGCCACACTCGGATACCGTTCCACAAGCACTGTCACCTCATATCCCAATCAACGCCAGTGCGCATATTCGTGGATCCCGATTCGGGCCGGCCACATACCAGTAACCAGAGAGTTGTCCAAGGAGGGAGGGAGGAGCCCCCACTTTTTTAAACGACCAAGCCGCCACTCCTTCTCACTGACTGAAGCGGCTCCAAACCACTGCTGAATCAACATACATGATGTATCTGATTGTACTTGGCATCAAAGGCTGTATCAGGACCGCTACCGATTTGTGACTGTGTGCGCTCCCCGCGACTTTATGGTGCTGCCACATTCAGGGACCGTGCCACAAGCACTGTCACCTCATATCCCAACCAATCACATGGTGCTTACACTGAACCAAGCAGACATTGCCCTATCCTAGTAATGCCGAGCGTTAGGCTAGCTAGCGACAAGTATTAATGTTTTGGTTTAACTGGGCAGGGAATCGAACCAAAGACCTCCCACACAGGAAGCGGGCGCTGCACCTAGTCAATCACACCTTTCAGTTCCCAAATATATGTGTTGAGTTTTATATCCTAGCAACATCTAGCACCGACTTGTGACAGTGCACACTCATGGTAACTTTCATAGTGCTGCCAGACTGGGAGACCGGGCAGCCGGCACCTTGATCCAATTTCCAACTCAGTCATATGATCCTGATACTAAGCAAACCAGTCTTTGCCCTGTCCTAATAATGCCGAGAACGATGTGAGGTCGCAAAAATTATGAATGTTGTAACACACCTGCACAGTAGCCGACACAAACAAGTACACAAGCGTAGACACAGACTTAGACATAGACACACACATACACAGACAAGTACACAAACATAGACACATACTTAGACATAGACACACATATACACAGACAAGTACACAAATGTAGACTCAGACATAGACATGAACACACACATACACAGGCAGGTACACAAACGTAGACACAGACTTAGACATAGACACACACATACACAGACAAGTACACATGCATAGACACAGACTTACAGGCACAGACACACATACACAAACAAGTACACAAATGTAGACACAGACTTACAGACAAAGACACATACACATCATCATCATCACGCTGTCGGTCGCGATGTGACAAAGACTGCTTTCATTACTTGACTGCCGCTCTCGATTTAGCTCTCTGCTGTGAGAGTGATGTCCATGAGTCGGTCTTAATGTCTCTCAGCTTCAGGTTTCTCTTGATGGTATCCTTGAACTGGAGACGAGGGCGCCCTCTCTTTCTGCAACCAGAAGACAGTTGAGAATAGAGGATCTGCTTTGGTAGCCTGTCTGATCACATCCTCATGAGGTGTCCAGTCCACCGGAGATATACACATACACAGACAAGTACACAAACATAGACACAGACTTACAGGCACAGAAACACACATGCACAAAAAAGTACAAAAATGTAGACAGAGACTTACAGACATGGACACATACACAGACAAGTACACAAACTTAGACACATACTTACAGATATAGACACATACACATACAAGTAAACCAACTTAGACACAGACTTACAGGCATAGATACATACACATACACAGACAAGTACACAAACTTAGATGCAGACTTACAGACATAGACACATACACATACTCATACACAACCTTAGACACAGACTTACATACATAAACACATACACAGACAAGTACACAAACTTAGAACATACTTACATATGTAGACATAGACAAGTACATAAACTTAGACACATACTTAAATACATAGACATGCACAGACTCATACGAGTAGACACACTTAGACACATACTTTCAGATATAGACATAGACAAGTACACACACTTAGACACAAATTTACAGATATAGACACATACACATACACAGATAAGTACACAAACGTAGCCACAGACTTACAGACATAGACACACACATACACAGAGAAGAAACACAAACTTAGATACATATCTACATACATAGACACACACACATACACAGACAAGTACACAAACATAGACACAGACTTACAGACATAGATACACACACAGACACAAACTCCGACACAAACCCAGTCAAGCGCAACCAGTGCAAAATCAACAAACACGAACCCCGGCGGTGCCAGCCTGGAACTAAAACTTGTTTTATTTAGCGACGCCTCTAGAGCACATCATTTTCATATCATCAGCTATTGGATGTCAAACGTATGGTCATTCTAACATATTTCTTTTGGAGGAAACCCACTGCTGCCAGATAGGCTACTCTTTCCCATAAGCAGAAAGGGTCTTTTATGATTCACTTTCCCACAGACAGGACAGCACATACCACAGCCTTTGATGAACCAGTTGTGGACCACTGGTTGGTGTGAGCCTGAGTACGAGGTGAAGCTCTGCTTTCTCACTGCATCAGCCCCAGTGTCGGGGGTGGGTGGGGGGGAAGGAGGGGGGGTGCAGGGGGGAGGGTGCGGGGAGGAGGCGTGGAGGGGGGTACCCCCACCTGCGGGTATTTACCTCCAGCACAGGCGGGCGTCACTCATACATCACTCACTAAAGGATGCTGGGAATGCAGGCGTGACGTCACAATGGTTGGATGCTGGTGACGACATGACGCAGCACAAACCAAATCATGCGCATGGGGGCGTGTCACGTGGTTGGGTATAGGGGCGCGTCACGTGACTGACACCCCCACACATTCACCTCTGTTCGTGCAGCTCTTTCCCACGATCTGCGCACACCGGAAGACTTCGCAGTCCTCTTCTCGTCTTCTGAGCTCGATGCCGACTTTGAAACTGCGTAAATCAATAAAACAGCAATATTTCAAAATCAAAAACTCTTACCTACATATCTAACTTAAATATCGGTGCATTCATTAAACATGTGCTGCAGTTCCGTGCTGCTGTGCTACGGTACTCTGCTGCTATGCTACATTCAGTATTTAGGTGTGCGCACCAAAATTAATTTGGTATGTTTTCATATGCATTTATCTCCGAAGTTAACCCTTTCAAATATAAGTTACTTCAAACTAAACTAACTTAGATCATGGCAGTCAACTTAATATATTTATCTAAAAGCACTATGGCAGAAGTTTAAAACCATCAATCAATGAAACTTTGATAAGTGAGTCACCTTTATTATGCAGGAATCTACTTAGTCTTAGATTAAGTTAGAGGTAGCGATTTGAAGCTTTACATAATAGTGTTGTAGTCCGTACATGAGCTCCACCTCCCGCAGTGGCTACAAGGAGTACGCCATCTACTGTCACAGTTCTACTACACGCTAGCTGATGGGCCACCACCACGCAGTGGCTACAAGGAGTACGCCATCTACTGTCATAGTTCTACTACACGCTAGCTGATGGGCCACCACCACGCAGTGGCTACAAGGAGTACGCCATCTACTGTCATAGTTCTACTACACGCTAGCTAATGGGCCACCACCACGCAGTGGCTACAAGGAGTACGCCATCTACTGTCATAGTTCTACTACACGCTAGCTGATGGGCCACCACCACGCAGTGGCTACAAGGAGTACGCCATCTACTGTCATAGTTCTACTACATGCTAGCTAATGGGCCACCACCACGCAGTGGCTACAAGGAGTACGCCATCTACTGTCATAGTTCTACTACACGCTAGCTAATGGGCCACCACCACGCAGTGGCTACAAGGAGTACGCCATCTACTGTTGTAGTTCTACTACACGCTAGCTGATGGGCCACCACCATGCAGTGGCTACAACATACAAGGAGTACGCCATCTACTGTCGTAGTTCTACTACACGCTAGCTAATGGGCCACCACCACGCAGTGGCTACAAGGAGTACGACATCTACTGTCATAGTTCTACTACACACTAGCTGATGGGCAGTACCCTGAGTGGACTGCCCTCTGCTCCACGCGGCTAGCGTACCCCCTCTCACCCCGCCCCCATGTGAGGTAACGACACTAATAGCCACAGCTTGATCACAGAGACGCTAAGTAGAGTAAGACCCAAAATATATTACTCGTTTGTTGGACACAAATAGAATAATATAACTCATATAGAATGCAGTATTTCTACCTTTAAAAAAGTAAAGCTTGTTTTATTTAACGACGCCTCTAGAGCACTTTTTTGTGTGTATCGGATCATTGGCTGTTGGGAGTCAAACATAATACCATTCTGACATATTTCTTCACGGGAAACCCACTGCTTCCACATATGCTACTCTTTCCAATAAGCAGCAAGGGGTCTTTTATATCCAGTTTCCCACACACAGGACAGCACATACCACAACCTTTGATGAACCAGTTGTGGACCACTGGTTAGAATGGAAAATAGTCCGACCTGCAAATAAGTCCACTGAGAAAGGTTGATCGGATGACCGACACCTTCATAGGTGGACACTCTATCGCCTGGCTCCGTCCCGCTCCCCTATTTCTAGCTATACAAGTTAGGACTAGTGATATTGTATCATAATACTTGTGACTAAGTAAAGTTGTTTTGGTCATGTTGCAGCTGCTGTTAATTATTGACTTCACCAACATTGCACCATGTATATACACAGATATACACGTATAACACGTATATAGGTGCTCCACATGTAAGGATTAAGTGTGTATAAATAGCGGGATCCCGTCACGCTCCAGCCACCTCGCTCCGGACGCTGCCTCAGCCCCATCAGGATGACTTCATCGTCGTCGTGCTTCTGCGCATCTGCGAATGACCTTTGTGCACGCTATCTAGTGGGAACCCCCGGTACTAGGGCGTGTCATTTAGTTGAGATGTAAACTATGAACTTTAATACGATCAAAAGACATGTTTCTACATTTGCACACTTGTGTATTTTAGTTGTTGTGACAATGTATTTATGCTACCCATAACAGTTAAGTCTACTGACTTGTTTTCGTCGCTAGACAGTAATAGTCTCGTGGTTCCCCTTGTTTTTTCACTTTTCATTATTGTGTACCTATCTACTGCATGTATTTTCTCTTTGTTTGTGAATATTTTCCTACATCTCCCAACCCTCTGTGAGCTGGTTAGTTCTAAAATAGCATTTTTTTAATTATTATTTTTTTATTGAGGCTCTATTTATACTGTCCATAGCATGTAAGCCCGGGTACCCAGGCTTGCTTTCAATGCTGGCCAGCAGTAGTTTTGGTGTTGTCTTACCAAGCAGTAGCTGCTGATAAGTTAATTGATTGTCTGCATTTCAGTAGCAGATAGATAGTCTGTTGGTATGTTTAGTAGTCTATGGTAGTTTTTTTTGGGGCCCTCTTGGCATTGTATTTTTGTCCTATTCTTATTACTATGTTAGTTGTTTTCTTAAGGTTCTATGTTAGTGTTTTGGGGTTTTCTTGGGAAGAGTGTTCCGCTTTTTTCTACTTAATTCTGTACTAGCCTATTTTATTTACATTTCCATAGGCCTGTATGTAATAGGTGGTTGAGTTATGTTTGTTTGAATTTGATTTGACTTATATTGTTAGGGGGGTGATGAAAATGGGAAATATTCCGCCTAGAGCGGGACTCGAACCCACATGTCTTTGCATTCCGGGCCAGTGTGCTAACCATTACACCACCTAGGCTCCCTGATATCAACACACTCCCCACGCCTACCTGTCTATGTGGTTACTTGCCTGAGAGGTCAGTGCAGACCACTACACTCGTCCCCCTGGAATTGTAAGTCTTGTAATGCTTACAATTACATACATACAGGACAATGCACTAACACATACATACACAGGGTAGGTTCAACAACCATACAGCGCAAAGCTTGTACAGGATCCTGATCACGGCAACCAGTGTCATGGGGGTGATGAAAATGGGAAATATTGCGCCTAGAGCGGGACTCGAACCCACATCTCTTTGCATTCCGGGCCACCTAGGCTCCCTGATATCAACACACTCCCCACGCCTACCTGTCTATGTGGTTACTTGCCTGAGAGGTCAGTGCAGACCACTACAATATGTTATCTGGCTTTTATATTTCTGGTTGTCCCGCCCTGGGCTGTCCAGTTGGGGGCCGTGACATATCACCTGCCCCCTTGTGGTGCAGTTCAGTTGGGGTTTCCAGTTTTTATTTTGCACAGATATTTTTTGTATGTTTTTAGGTCATGGATTTGTCTTTCTTTCACCGTTTGGGCATTCCATGCCTTGGCAGCCATTTCCAGTGTGCTCCTTTCATGGGCTTTGATTCGGCTTCTGGTCTGCCTTAGTAGTGGTGCCTTGCTTGCTCTGGTGTCCCTTAGTTGTTTGGTTAGAAGCTTAATGTCTTGGCTATATCCATATGCTAATGTTTTTATGTGGATTATTCTTCTGTTTTCTAGTAGCTTTACTTTAGTTCTTTTGTGTAGGTCATAAGTGGGGTGTAGTTTGTCTACTTTCAGGCAGATTTTTAGGGCCCTATTTTGTAATATCTGCAATTTTTTTAGTAGCTCTTTTTTAGCACCCATGTAAATTACATCCCCATAGTCAAAGTAGGGGAGTACCATGCCTTTGAAGATTTTTATTGACATATCTTGTGTCATATAGTTTCTTAGTTTAGCAAATAGCCATAGTTTGTGGTTTACTTTTTGTATGATTTGTGTTACGCATAATACAATGCCACTACACAGCAACACCACAATACCATAACACAACACCACAACAGCACAACACCACAACACCACAACACCACAACACCACAACACCACAACACCACAACACCACAACACCACAACACCACAACACCACAACACACAACACCACAACACCACAACACCACAACACCACAACACCACAACACCACAACACCACAACACCACAACACCACAACACCACAACACCACAACACCACACCACCACAACACCACAACACCACAACACCACAACACAACACTGTGACACCACAATATCATAGCACAACACCATGAGACAGCGACACAACAATACCATAACACAACACCACAACACCACAACCCAACACCACAACACCACAACACAACACCATGACACCACAACACCATAACACAACACCACAACACCATAACACAACAGAGCGACACCACAATACCATAACACAACACCACAACACCATAACACAACACCATAACACAACACCATAACACAACACCACAACAACACAACACTGTGACACAACAATACCATAACACAACACCACAACACCATAACACAACACAGTGACACCACAATACCATAACACAACACCACAACACCATAACACAACACAACGACACCACAATACCATAACACAACACCACAACACAACACTGTTACACCACAATACCATAACACAACACTGGGACACCATGACACCACCATACCATAACACAACACTGGGACACCATGATACCACCATACCATACCACAATACCACACCACCCTAGTACAACACAGCGACACCACAATACCATAACACAACACCACAACACCAAAACACTACACTGTGACACCACAATACCATAACACAACACTGTGACACCACAATGCAATAACACAACACTGTGATACCACAACACCATAACACTACACAGCGACACCACAATACCATACCACAACACCACAACACCACAACACCACAACACCACAACACCACAACACCACAACACCAAAGCACAACATCATGACACCACAATACCACAACACAACACCGTGACACCACAATACCATAATACATTACCGTGACACCACAATGGCATAACACAGCGACACCACAACACCATAGTACAACACTGCAACACAACAAAACCATAACACAAAACCGCAACAGCGCAATACCATGGCATGACACCATGACAACACAATACCATAGCACAACACCACTACACAGCAACACCACAATACCATAACACAACAACATGACACAGCGACACCACAAGACAATAACACAACACCATAACACAACACCATAGCACAACACTGTGACACCACAACACCATAACACAACACCATGACATCATGACACCACCATACCCTAACACAACACTGGGATACCATGACACCACCATACCATAACACAATACCATGACACTGTGACACCACCATACCATAACACAACACTGCAACACCGCACCACCACCATACCATAACACAACACTGTGACACCACCTTACCATAACACACCACAACACCACAATACCATAGCACAACAGTGTGACACCACAATGCCATAACATGACACTGCGACACCCCGACACCAGAGTGTATAGACACATAGATTGTGTATACATGTGTAAACGGGCAGGGGACCAGGCTGAGTGGAGCGACACATAGGTTGTATGGTTGTATACATGTGTAAACGGAATGGGACCAGGCTGAGTGGAGATACACATTTGATATGTATACATGTGTACAGAGACAGGGAACCAGGATGACTGTTAAGCAACTATTTGTTGTACATACATGTGTAATCCGACTAATCGGGACAGGGGACCGGGTGAATGTAGATCCACATAGGTTGTGTGTACATGTGTATACAGACAGGGGACTAGGCTGAATGTAGACACAAATATGTCATGTATGCATGTGTAAACGACTGCGGAACAGGATGGGAGAAGAGACACAGTTGTTGTGTGTGCATGTGCAGTGAGGCTACAAGACCTGGAAACCCGTGGCTGTGGCGACGTTGAGACGACGAACCATCGACTGGTTGGTCGCCTGCAGGATGAACTGCGCTCCCGATAAACCTCAGGGGCCGTATGCAGGAGTCGGTGGTATTCGGTGGTAGCGAGCCAAAACGGTGGTAGGAGGGAATTTCCCGGGTAGGGGCGAAAAGTGGTATGCACGAGTCAGTGATAGGCCTAACACCAAAAGCTTAACCGGTGTTACCCTACCCCTGAAAAATAGGAGGTATAGCGAGTTCATTAGGCCCAAATCTATTCAATGCTGTTGACAGCCAGAAAGCCCGGAAGGCAGTTTGCCAAAGACGAGTTTCCAGCAAAGGCACGAACCAATTCTTCACTTATTTCATCGAGTGATGTGAGAATGGTGGCATTGGGTTTCAAGTGCTAGACTACAGAAGAATCACTTTCCCTTTGTTTGATTCTCCTGATCATTGTCCAGACTGGTGGGCCAGTTCTCTTTACGCAGCTGCCAGCTCCTCTCTCGCAACTAAGAATAATTGGGAAGTGGTCACTCCCGGAGAGGTCGTTCCAGACCCTCCACGAAAACTCCAGCACCAGTTCTGGTTCTACAATGCTGAGATTGATGGCAGAGTATGTTCCATAGCCGGGATGCAAATATGTGTACGAACCATCGTTCAATACACACAGAGCATGACCGGCCACAAAGTCCTCAATTCTCTTGCCTTTAGCATTCCTGTTGTCCCCTCCCCTCCCCCCCCCCCCCCATAGTGGGTTGTGGCCATTAAAGTCACCCATAAGTAAATATGGGCACCGTAACTGGTCCCCAAGGGCATCCAGTTCTTGTAAAGTGAGAACGGAGCTCGGAGGAATGCAAATGGAACAAAGAGTTAGTCTTATGCAGCATCAGATGAACAGCTACAGTCTGTAGTGTCGTGTCTAATGCCACTGGCATACATACCACATCAGGTCTGATCAAGATGGAGGAGCTGCCAGCGGCTCGGTCTCCATCTGGTGCATGCTTGTTATAAATGGTGTAGCCTTTAAGACTACAACTCTCAGAAGCTTTAATATAAGTTTCTTGTATGCAAACAGCAAGTGGATTAAGGTTGCAACAAAGAAGAGACAACTGTTTGATGTTGCTCCTAAAACCTTGGCAATTCCATTGAATAAGAGATCCACCTGTCACTGTCATTTTGGAGCAGTGACAGGTGTTCTCCAACTCGCCTTTGGTTTGGGGGAGAGACTTTGATTGCGGGTTTTCGAAGTCTCAAGCATCTCAATATCAGCCAGCACCTGATATCGATTTAAGGTTAAGTTTTTGGAGATCAATGACCCCCTGGACTTTTTGTCCGTAGGGGTCAAAGATCCCTTCGGAACTCGGTCTGACAAATTATTCTTTTTCTTTTTGGGCATCGCCGGCTCGGCCAGCATCTGCACCACAATACTATTATTACTCTTGTTATTTTTAGGTAGTGGGCTTCCCCCCAGTCAACCACGTTAGTTCAGTCTGGCATTCAATTGTCCTGTTGGAGACTTTGGCTGCCGCAGCATAGCTCTTGGTGGTTGGTGAGGAGTATTCGCCTCAGCCAGCCTTCAAGCTTCTGGGTAGCTTTTCAGGTTTGATCTGCTGAATGAGCTTTTCTTTTTTCCAGACAGGACAGTCTTTAGATATGCCTGGTTTTGACAACTGGTGTTGTCATGACCTTTCTGACCGCACTTAAAACAGATGATTTCGTTTTTGCATCTATCCTTACCATGACCAAACTTCTAGCATTGAAAGCAGCGAAGTGGGTTTGGGATGAAGACATCCACATTCACACTAAAGTATCTAATTTTCAAATTGTGGGGGTGGAAAAGGCTTGCCAAATGTGAGGGTATATGTCCCTGTTTTTATGGACTTGTTATCCCTCTTTATAACTATTCTTCCTACGTTTAATACTCCCTGAGACTTGAGCTCATATGCTATCTCATCCTCATCAACATCATCAAGATCTCTAGTCCGGATGACTCCTTTGCTAGAGTTGAGAGTTCGATGAGGAGAGGCTTTGATGCCGACACCTTTCTAGCGTGCTTGCATTGTGGCATGCACTTTCTTAGCACACTCTACCAGAATATGTCCAGTTCGTAGCTTCTTCAAGTCTTTAACTGTACCAGCGATTCCCATAATGACCTTGTGAATGGCAAAAGGGGAAAGTTTGGCAAATGATGCCTCATCATTTACTGATTCGATCATAATGAACCATGGCCAATCATCAGCATGTGGACATGAGTTCGAATCTGAGTCCAATTTCGTTTCCGCGCTAATATTCGTTTTTTGTTTGGGGCATTTTGTGTAGTCATATTTAGTTTTTTTTGATTCATCATCCTCACCACCACGGAGCCCTCTAAATTGGGGTGTGTAGCACTGTGGTAACTGACAGATACACATCAGGGATACGAGGATAATATACTCTAGCATGGGGTCAAAAAAGCATAACCAGTGCTAGATTGACCCTAGCCACCGCCTTCTAGGAAATGAAGAATGACTTGGTATTGTTGATATATATAAATATGAATACAGTTGGTGTATGATATAATATATTCATTCTCCATTAATCTACCTAGGGTTTGGCCATGACCAGCTGATTGATTGGGGCGGGCCAGTCCAACCTCTCTTCTAGATGAAGTCGGAGCCAAAGTGCAGTGTTGTTCGACAAGAAGCCTTGGCCCCTTGCAGTCCTCATGCACCAGGATCCCTTCCTCCACCGACATGAGTTGCCCCATTTGTCACCTTTTACGATCTGCAAGGGGGTGCAGAGGAATATTCTAACCCAGTTCCTCACGGGGGCATGCGGTAGGTCAGGAGTTGCGTTCCCGGTTGACTCAAACTAATTACTTTAAAATTGATACTTGTTGCTACCTAGCCTTGCGCTCGGTATTCATAGGATAGGGCAAAATGACTGGTTACCTCAGTGTCAGGATAAGGTGGGATATTGGGTCATGGTGCCGGCAGCCAGATTTCCCAGTGGGGCAGCACTATAAAGTCAACATGAGTGCGCACTGTCACAAGTCAGTACTCGTCCTGATATGACATTAGATGTTGCCAGGATGTAAAACTCCAACAACCAACCAATGTGACGTCACAACCCATCATTACGTAAAGCACCACCATGACAATGCGACGCCATGACACAACGACATTATGGCACCATGACACAGGGTACCCTGATCAAGATGGCGGATCTGGGTGGAACTGAAATTTTCCCACGCCTTGCAGCTTCCCACAATACACCTTGATGGCTGACTACCCGCCGGTACACGCCCGTACTTGTCGGTACATTCCGGTACCAGCACAGGTGACAAACTGCTACCAGCATTTACCCGGATTGGGGCCATGTAAGAATGTGCGTGCACCTTGTGGCAGCGCCCCTGACCAATGCTGCCCTCCCCTATTCCCGCGCATGTGCGCCCTGCCACGTCCGGGTTCCGGCCCGCCCCAGGACCCGAACCCACATCTCTTGCATTCCAGGCCAGTGTGCCAACCATTACACCACATAGGCTCCCTGATGTCATCACCCTATCCCCGCCTACCTGTCTATGCGTCTCCTTGCCTGAGAGATCAGTGCAGAGTATAACACTCATCCCCGCCAAAATTGTAAGTCTTATAAATGGTTTATATCATTTAATGCTTACAATTACATAGATACAGGCAATGCACTTAAGCCCCAGTCACACCTACCCGGACGAGCCCCGGATCTTTAGCCGGACCACCCCCGGACCAGTCGCCCGGACTGTCCCGGACAGCCCTGGATAATATTGTTATTTTGGTCGTTTTTGGCCTTGCGGTCACACATACCCGGACGAGCCATTGACGAGCCCCGGACCAGAGGCCGGATCGCCCCGGACTGAGCGAGACCACCCCCCCCGAACTAGTCCCGGACAACCCCGGACGACCCCGGATCGACGCCGGACCACCCAGGACCACCCCCGGACTCCCCGGTGTTTCCACGGATTGTACCCGGACTGGGCCAGAGAGGCCCGAGACTACCCCAGTCAAGCCCCGGACCACCCCCTGACAGCCCGGACTGCCCCCGGACTACTCCTGGAAAGCCATGAGTATAAAAGACCACGCAGTGCTGGAGGGCTCATTTCCAAATCCAGTGATCCGGGAGTGATCCGGGGTAAACCTGGTAGTCCGTGGCTGATCTGTGGCCATCCGGCGTGTCTGGGTCTTATCCGGGCAGTCTGGGAGTATTCCATGGATACGTCGGGGCTAGTCCAGGCAAGTCCGGGGCTGGTCCGGGTTAAACCGTGGCTAAAACGTGGCTCATCCGGGACGAAACAGCCCCGGACTGGCCCGGACGCGGCACAGACTACTCTCGGTCCACCCCTGGACTACCCGGACCACCCCTGGATTACCCCCGGATGATGCCAGATCGAGCCCGGATCGCAAAATACCCCAGACCACCCCGGATGTTTTAAATATTTTGAAACATCTGGGGCAGACCCTGAGGAGGACGTACCAGCCACGGATCACCAAGGATCATCAAGGATCACCAAGGACCAGCCATGGATGAGCCCCGGATCATGCCGGATCGCCACGGACCACGCCGGATCACGGTCCGGGGCTCGTCCGGCCCCTGATCCGGGTAGGTGTGACTGGGGCTTTGCATACACACACAGAGTAGGTTCAACAACCAGACAACACATAGTTTGTACAGGGTCCAGGTTACAGCAACCAGTGTCATGTGGGGGGGGGGTGATGAAAATGGGAAATATTGTGTCTAGAACAGGGCTCGAACCTACACCTCTTGCATTCCAGGCTATTATGCTAACCATTTCACCACCTAGCTCCCTGATCTCATAGCCTTAACCCCGCCCACCTGTCTATATGGTCAGAGCAGAGTACTACACTGGCATGGTCGGGGCCTGACTAGTGGCTGGTTGGACACCTTCATGGGTGTCTTGGCAGTGACGTATTGAATCACACAGGGAGACGTCGACTCCACCAACCCTGAGTGCACTGCAGTCAAGGCGAAACGTCCGGGTGCGTTATCCGTCTTTTTATTATCCACCGAATTGTGTGGCTTCATGATGCCCTGGGAGAGTGTGTGAGTGGAGAAGTATGCATGGATGGGGTGGGGGTGACGGGAGGGTGTACAGGGACGGGGTGTGTGGGTGGGGGAGTATGTGGAGGGTGGGGGTGGGAGGTGTGCACGGAGGGTGTGTGGTGGGGGAGTATGTGTCGAGGGTGGGGGACGGAGAGGGTATCAGGACGGGGTGTGTGGGTGGGGAGTATGGTGTATGGGGTGGGGGTGGGAGAGGGTGTGCAGGGAGGGTGTTGTAAAAGGGGGAGTATGTGTGGAAGGAGTGAGGAGGGGAGGGTGTGCAGGGAGGTGTGTGGGTGGGAGTATGTGTTGGATGGTGTGGGGGTGGGGGAGGGAAGCAGGAGGGTGTGTGGGTGGGGGAGTAATTGTGGATGGAGTGTTGGTGACGAGGGTGAACCAGAGGGGTGTGTGCTGTACCGAGATGTGCGGATGGGCGTAGGTGGGGAGGGTGTGCAGGGAGGGGTGTGTGGGTGGGGGAGTATGCGTGGATGGGTGGGGTGGAGAGGGTGTGCAGGGAGGTGAGAGTGGGTGGGGGAGTATGCGTGGATAGAGTGGGTGTGGGGGGAGGGTGTGCAGGGAGGGGTGTGTGGGTGGGGGAGTATGCGTGGATGGGGTGTGGGTGAGGGGAGGGTGTGCAGGGAGGTGAGTGTGGGTGGGGGAGTATGCGTGGATGGGGTGGGGGTGGGGGAGGGTGTGCAGGGAGGGGTGTGTGGGG
>JASIRB010003592.1:22721-48830 GCA_030323885.1 Branchipolynoe longqiensis | reverse complement strand
TCCCAGTTCATCAGCAGTCCGTATTTGTTAATCCTCTGCTTCACACTGTCCAGCCTCGCTTGGTGTACTGTCTCATCTGGCCCCCACACTAGAATGTCATCCATAAACACACGGACCCCCTCTAGATCCCCGAACATTTGCTCCATCGTCCGGTGGAACACTTCGGGCGCCGAGCACAGGCCGTAAGCAAGTCTGTCGTATGCGTACCTGCCAAACGGGGTGTTGAATGCTGTTAGGGCCTTCGAATCCTCTGACAGTTTCACCTGCCAGAAGGGCTGCGAGGCGTCAAGCTTCCTGAAGTGTGTTGCTCCGCTTATCTCCGCGAAGATCTCATCCCTCGTGGGAAGCTGGTAGTGTTCCCTGCTGATTGCTGTATTGAGATCTTTAGGATCCAGGCATACCCTGAGCGCTCCGTTGCTCTTTTTAACCACCACCATGTCACTCACCCAGTCCGTGGGTTCCTCCTGGCGGTGTATCACTCCTAGCTTCTCCATTCGGTCCAGCTCCTCTCTCAGGGACTCCCTCAGTGATATTGGCACTCTTCTGGCTGGCCTGATGACAGGGCGGGCTCCTTCTTTGATGACTATCTTGTGGACAAATGGTAGAGCCGAGAGCTGGCCCTTCACTTCCGGTATGGTGTACTGTTTTGTGTCTGCCACAAAGTCTTCCATACTGCGTCTGCATTGCTGTACGCTGTCCACCCGTTTGACTAGGCCCAACCTCTCACAGGCTGCTGATCCCAGCAGGCTTGGCCCGTTATCCACAACGACAAATCTCACCGGATAGTCTTTGCCCTTCACACTGACCCTTAGCACACAGGACCCAATGTCATTTATACTTGCCCCATTGTAATCCGACAGGCGCACATTAGCCGGTCGCAGGGTCGGCCTCTCTGGCAACCCTCTGTACTCCTGTACGTTTAGAAGGTTTGCCTCCGCCCCCGTGTCCAACTTCACTGTGATCAGTGACCGTCCAACCTGGAGGGTGTGTAACCATCGACACTGTTTGTTTATCACGACCTCGTTGATGCTGGCTGTGACTGTGCCGATCCACATTCCTTCCCCCAAGTCCAACGCGCCCTCACTGCTGTTTACTTCTTCACTTTGGACCAAATTCACCTTAGTGTGACACAACCGGGTGTAGTGGCCTCTGAACCCACACTTAATGCATCTAGTTCCGTAGGCCGGACACTGGCGCCTCTTGTGACGTGTAGCACAGCGTTTGCAATCGTATTCATCGCCTGGGTCGCTCCCCTGTGGGGACGCTGCTGTGGCTTCCCATCCCCGGGATGGTGCTCCGCCGCCGCGTGGTCTACTGTCACCACGCTGCCGAGTGTCACTACCGCGCCGTTGACTGTCATGGCGGGCCTTCACCACACTGACCGCCTGTCTCTAGCGGGTTCATTACCTTCATGCGGCTGTCAATGACCTCGGACGACTTGTATATCTCCACGGCCTTCTCTAGAGTCAACTTGCGGTCACTGAACATTTTGGCTGTCAACTTACTGTCTCTAATGCCCACTACGAGTCTGTCTCGCACAAACTCATCCTCCGTATCGTAGTCGCACATGGCCACCTGCGTTCGCAGGTCCGTAATGAAGGCTTCCACTGCCTGGCCCTCCTTCTGCACCATGGTGTTGAACAACCAACGCTCGTAGATGGGGTTCTTCTTCGGCAGACAAATTTCGTCGAACTTTTTGACCACAACGACAAATCTGTCTCAATGCTGGTACATTTATACCATTACACCCTGTAAAGAGTTTGTCCTCTGCCGGTATATCCACGTCACCTACTTTGTGGGCTGCCTCAAATTTGAACGTCTTGTAGGTTACTATGGCTTCCCTGCCAGCTGTTGTCAGCAGTAGGGCTGTTTTCCTTGCCCCATCTGTGACTCCTATGGCCATGGCGTACCACTCAAAAGCGTCCTTAAATGTCTCCCATCTCTCCGCCATATTCCCTTCATTTAATCTGAGGGCTTCTGGTGGCTTAACTGACTCCATATTCCTTACCTTTGCTTTTTACTCCTGGCACCATGAAAAGATCACTGCACACATTTGTATAGCTGGGTTAGAGTAGTTTATTCCCAGCATGCACCCTCCAAGATGGCATGCCTTAGTACATACACAAACCGTCAGGTGGCAGCACCACCAGTGGATACCCACACCGTAGTATCGACACAGTGTTAAATAGCTAAAGCTAGAGCTGTTGGTGTGGGAACACTGGTCTGGAAGTATTTTCGTTTTTATGTAAGTACTGCTGTTTGCATGTAGAAATATACTTGTTTTAGTAAGAGTAAACAGTTCATGTAAGCTCACATAGTTAACAGCTTAAACAATGCTCACAGTGGCTCGAATGTGAAAAATCAATCCAAACCAGTGGCGGGGTACTGCTGTCGGCCCGACGGTGGCCCGACGGTGGCTCAAAAGTGGAAAGGGATTGAAACCTAACGTCGGAACGCCGCCGTCGGCCCGACGGTGGCCCGACGGTGGAAAGTCGGTGGCGACGGTGCGACCAATAGCCGATGTCGGCCCGACGGCTGTGTGCTATCTGGGATGGTGATGATGGTGATGATGACAGTGATGAAGATGGTGATGGTGGTGCCAATGACGGTGATGGTGGTGCCAATGACAGTGATGATGATGGAGATGATGGTGGTGATAACAGTGATGAAGATGATGATGATGGCGATGATGATACAGATAAAGTAGACTTCAAACATAAACTCAGGGAATGGGCTATTAACAGTGGTCTTCCACACTGCCATACTAATAGTTTATTATGTTTATTAAGACCATACTTTCCGACTTTGCCTAAAGATGCACGTACACTTTTGCCTAAAGATGCACGTACACTTTTGGCAACACCCAGGTGCTACAATATTGAGGAGTTATCATCATCATCATCATGCTGTCGGTCGCGATGCGACAAAGACTGCTTTCATTACTTGACTGCCGCTCTCCATTTAGCTCTCTGCTGTGAGAGTTGTGTCCATGAGTCGGTCTTAATGTCTCTCAGCTTCAGGTTTCTCTTGATGGTATCTTTGAACCGGAGACGGGGGCGCCCTCTCTTTCTGTAGCCAGAAGACAGTTGAGAATAGAGGATCTGCTTTGGTAGCCTGTCTGATGACATCCTCATGAGGTGTCCAGTCCACCGGAGATTCTTTTTGATCAGAAGATCTTCCATAGAGGGCAGCCCCATCCGTTCGAGTATTTCCTTATTCGTCACTTTGTCCTTCCAGGTTAGCCTCATGATTGAACGCAGATGTCGCATCATGAAGGCATGCAGCTTTTTCACCTGCTGTCTGTACGCTGTCCAGGCCTCGGCTCCGTACAGCATATGCATGGGTGATAATACAGCCACAAGGACAGTGGGATGCTCTCCAAGAATAGTCTGTACTGATTGATTAGTGGAATGGTGCCAGGAGAGTCATGTATGAAACCTGACTTGCAGGAATTTCCTGGTATTCTCAAACAGTCCTAAGCGTCTGGGAGAATATCTGTGTTTTTGTGGAAATTCAATGTCTGTCACAGATAACTTCGCCATGACCTACCTTTTTCTTTTACTGGAGGCTACTTTCATTCCTAACAAAATAATCAATAAGTAAGGAAGACAAAAATGTCACAGTTGAAGTTTACCAAGCAGGGCTTGTGTCAATATCAGAAATAGTGTCCATGTAATTTATATCCCTTTTAGATGACAGAATACAAGCAATTGTTGACATGCCAAGTCCCACTGATAAACAAGGCGTACACCAATTTTTAGGCATGGTAGGATATGTAAGCAAGTTTATTCCTAATATGGCTAACATAACTAAACCTTTAAGAACAGTAATCCAAAAGAATGTCTCATGGCACTGGGAGATAGAACAAGAAAATTCTTTCAAAGAATTAAAAACATTGTTAACTAAAGCCCCAATCTTGCAGTATTTTGATAGTAAACAGAAGGTTGTAGTCCAAGTAGATGCCTCCAAGTATGGCTTAGGAGCTACTTTATTCCAGAATGAATTACCTGTATCGATGGCATCGAAAGCGTTAGATCAATCGCAAGTGAACTATGCGGTTATTGAAAAGGAGTTGTTGGCCATCTGTTTTGGTTGTAAGAAGTTCCACGATTTTATTCATGGCAATGAGGTAACTGTTCACACTGACCATAAACCGCTAGTTGCAATCATGCTCAAGCCTATACACGAACTATCGGCAAGAATGCAACATATGCGTATGCAGCTCCAAAACTATAATATCACAGTCTCGTATATGAAAGGATCAAATTTGTATTTTGCAGATACGTTGTCGAGGGCACATACCTCCAGTATAGCCCCTAGTGATTTGTATGACCGTGACATTTCGGTTGGGGCTATAGACATGGGTATGGATATAGTTCAACGTATAAGGGAGGCCACCAAAGTAGATCGGACGCTCACCGCAGTGAAAGCCCTAATGTTGGATGGATGGCCATATAACAACCAGCATCTTCCTAGTGAAGTAAAACCGTATTACACCTTTAGATATGAAATAACATGGCTAGATGACTAACTAATGAAAGGCACACAAATCATAATACCTAGATCGTTACAGGCCGATATACTGGACAAGCTGCACGAATCGCACCTCGGTGTAGTAAAATGCAAGCAGCTCGCCAGAGATAATGTTTTTTGGCCAGGGGTCAGTGGCCAATTAGAGGACAAAATATCCAGATGTGAGATATGCCAGGAATTTCGAAATTTCCCACCAAAAGAACCGTTAGTAAGCCATGATATTTTGGATATACCATTTCATAAAATTGGAGTAGACTTATTTCATGTAAATGATAGAAATTATGTTTTAATTGTTGATTATTATTCAAAATTTCCTGATTTCATAGAATTACATCAGACGTCTACTACCGCAGTTATTGAGGCTTTGAAACAAACGTTCGCCCGTTTTGGTATACCCAAATTTATAGTGTCGGACAATGGTTCGCAATTCACGAGTCTAGAATTTCAGAAATTTGCATCGTTCTACGATTTTACGTCCCTATACTCAAGTCCCATGCATGCCCAGAGTAATGGACAAATTGAACGTTATGTTCAAACAGTTAAAAATATAATAAAAAAATGTATAAAGGACGGTAGGGATATACAAATTGCCATACTAAATTACAGAAATACGACATTAAACGGTATAGGCGCGTCTCCAGCGCAATTACTGATGTCTCGAAAATTAAGGAGCAGATGACAGCCAGGTCAACAGATGACAGCCAGGTCAACAGACTGGAAAAACAGCAACTAAGGTACAGGCTGACAATTTTTTATTTATAGGGAAAGGTGGGTTAAGAACTGAAGGCCTAACACATTTGATATGCGTGAAAGTATTCTCCGACTTTTCGCTGAAAGGGAAGGTTAGTACAGTAGTAGGCCTATTGTGGGTGGGGGGCAACAATGCAGATGAGACATATATGAGGTTATTGGACAAGTTTAAACCTGAAGTTATAGGAGATTCTCTGGCTGATGTTGTAGTGATGATTAACAAAATGACAGAACTACCAGGGGTGTTAATGTCGGCCAGCCCAAGGAAAGGCGACATGAGTAGACATATAACAAACTAAACATCATTGTCAATAGCATTGCAGGGGATCTAGTCTATTCAAATGTCCATTTTTGCAATGTTCATTGTAAGCTTTCTCAGCGGGTAGTTATGGATCATAAGGGCATCAGCCAAAAGCCAACTATAAATTAGGCATTAGAAACTGATGGTGTGCATATCAGCCAACATGCAGAAACTACACTTAGATTATATATTGCAGATTATATTATCATTTGACTGGGGGAGGGGAGGCATGGAGGGTGGGGGACACATCAGGTGGGCAGATATAGACAAATCATGCTGCAGGAATGGAACCAATATTAGTGTATGGTCCAGAGTGTTTGTATTAACATTTCTTTCCTGCCCAGTTAGTAATACATGGGACAAAATACAACCATGGCGAGCAAGCATACCAACACTTATAAGCTATAGATTCAGAAGGTTGGTGGGCGACAGAGCAAATACTGTGCTTAGTGAATCCATTTGCAATAAAGTCAGAGGGTGCAAAAATAAAACTGACAGAAAAGATCAGCAGTCTAGATTAAAAATCACTGGCATTATTAATTATGGTAACAAGAGTAGAACAGCAAGTAGATTTCTGTGGGTTTGATGAATAGTGGGAATCAGAATTTCATCTATAATCTTAAAGATAAGATGTGCGGAACTTCATTAAAACAGCCAGGTCGGAACCTGTATGGGTGGTGCCTTAGGTGTGCACCCAAACTAGTTTGCTCTGGTATATTACTAAGATAGAAATAAAGCTAAAGCTTAGGTTGGTAGTCATAAGTGATAAAAGTAGCTTTGCGGTAAACACTGTAAATAGTAGTTTGTATGACAAGAAAAGTGCTGTTGGATTTTTAAAGTGCATACCATTTTTTAGAGGTGTGAATTTAGTTATGATTCGCAACACAGCAACCAGATCGTAGTGGACCAAACATTAATTAAGTTAAGACCTCACAATTTTGTTAACATGATGTGAGAAATAAATTACATGTCTATAAATAGTATTTAAATTTTGTTTGTCCATATATCATTATTCATTTTAGTGTACAGGTAACATGCACAATTTGTATAGCTTCTCAACTTCTTATTCACAGGATTGAAAAATCTCTGCGATTTCACAGATTTCTGTGATTGATCAATTAACAAAATGCCAAGGAATCTGGATGTATATGACCTTAATCGGGTCATTCAAAACCTGTTCTTATATGACTGCAGAACATAAACCTAAACAAGAACGAGTTAGACACAACACAAGTGAAACCTGGTTCCAGCATTTTTCCTGCGATTCCCTATTAGTTCTAAGTCTATGTGAGAAGACCCATGCTTATTCGTCTTGATTGCCATGATTTTTACTGGATACCACTTTCATTCCTGTTAATGTTATTCAAGTCTAGTGAAAACTGGCCTTTAACCTCTTACGAACACCTATTAGCTTTAGAGAATTACTGTTCTTGTATTATTTTGAACCTGATATGAAGTGATAATGCCAATGCTATAGGTTTACATCACATGTCATATTGAAGTTAAAGTTGCTAATGTTGCACATATTATTTTAAATGTATGTCATATTGGTGGTAACAGTTTTTAGCAATAGGAAAAATGCAGTAAAATACAAGGATGAATAGTGGGAATCAAGATCTCTGTGATTTTGTTGATTTTTTATATTTACCAATTAACATTCAGCAAAATACCAAAGAATTAGGATGTATATGACAACAATTTGGTAGTTTGAATCCCATTCTATGACCTTAAATGTTGCTAGAACATGATGCCCAAACAAGAAAGAGTTAGGTGTGGGTGATAGGATAGTTGAAACCTGACTTCGGGCATTTTCCTGCGATTCCATGATGATGTTAAACCCAAGTAGATGTTCTGTTTATTACCATTAATGCCTAAGTCACAAATCGCCTCTGGCGTGTTTGCGCTGGCAGTAAGTCACCAAATTGGCAAAAGCGTGTGGGGACCATGCGGTTGGATATGGCGGCCATGCAGAAACCCTACGGTTTTCTGCTTACTGTAAAGGGTTGCGATTTGTTTAACTTCACATACTTTTCCAGAAATCGCGAGGCTGTAATCCGAAACCCTGCCGGATAGCATCACAAGGTGGCTGTACTGTGTCCATACAGTGACCCCAATCATGCGGCGGCCACAAGATACCTTGGGACGGCGTTGCAGCGGCAGAAAAAAAGGTAAGATTTGTGAACATTTTTACCGCAGACCGCAACACCATACGATCTGCGTACGGTGGCAGCATAATATGTGTGACCCAAGCATTGGGTGACTTCTTACCCCAATTTAAGAATCCAGAGAAAATAATTGGTGCTTAGATGTAAGAAACCCCACCCTATCTCTAAGGAAAGTGTAATGTGTGTTAGTAGTAACTCTACTGTATCTCAAGTTTGTTGCAAAGTCGAAGAAATACACATCAACAAGGCAATGTACCTCTGAGCTATTCATATCTTCCTTTCATGTGCAACCTCAATCATTCAAAAGCCTCACCTTCAGGTCTGCCTCTTTTGTATAATATTAATTGGAATAACACAGAGCCCTTCTTACAATGGCCATTACAATATAGATTAATTTTCATAGCTGCTAGGGTGCCGCTAGTATTTGGCTGTATACATGTATAGAAATTGCATGAATACTGCTTACGGTGTGTTCTCTCAGTTTATTAAAGTATTTAAAAAACAACAAGTATTCAAATATAACAAACTGAACACAGATGACATGCAGCTAGGGCCCTGTTGCCAGATGGCTTTGTGCCTATGGTAACTGCTCCTCTAATAAAAGGGGAGGAATGTGCTTTAAAATTAAACCAAGTAATAAGCTTCATGTTACAATTCTTTTTAAATATCTTTCTTACGAGTCTATTTCAGTGTCAGATACCATAGCCTAACCTGCAATGAGGAGAAATTGGCATACCAAATGATATCAGGTAAGAAAATTAGCTAATCCTTTTGTATGAAATATGAAATACCAAAATATATTCATAATTTTCTAACACTTAATCTCAAACAAGGTGAAATACCTAGATACCCACCTGAAATACTATAAATGCAACTGAACACTTATACTTGGTCAGGAAGTGGTTTCTATCATTTTCTTACTTTCACATAGATGCAATCACAAATATGCACAATATAACAATACACAATTACAACCTGCAAATAAGAATGAGACTAGAATTTAACCAGAAAGTTTGCATATTTGTACAAAGGGATAAGGAAAATGCAAGGTGATCATCACAAAGCAATAAGTACATACTGATTTTACTTTGGGAGACTGCTGGTTTTTATAGGCCTACAAAAATAAGTGTGTTTTGCAAAATAGCTGAGGCTGTAATTTCAGACAAATTCTATGGTGTCATCCAAAAAGCTGGGTATAGTAATCTGATTCCCTTAAATTTCAAGGAAATACAATAGGTGAGAACTTCCTTGTTCTATAACACTAGTTACATATTTTACCTGTGAAGATATGTTATTTTATTTTTATACAGTTTTGACCAGGATTTGGACCATACAAAACAAAGAATTATCTTTTTTTAAATCATATACATTTGTGACAGCTGTTTTAATTGCTGTTATAATTGGAATATTCCAGCATAGACTGATAGAGGAGAGGGTACAACTACAAGTAGTGTGATTATTATTTGTATGCTATTGATGACATTTGATTGTATTTGTAATCAACAATTCCTGTAAATACACACTCCTTTATGTTTATATTTTACAGATTTCTATGAATCCAAGCACATAAACAGACCTGGACAAGCTAACAGATAGAGAAGCAACTACTTGTAAATTCTAGCCATTTGTTATCAAAATGAGATTCAATGGCTTTAATTTGTGAATGGTGGCTAATCTCTTAGAACATCTCAAGGAGAATACTGACATTTTGAAGACCTGATGATGGACCACCAACGATTTTATACTATTTACATACAATAAAAAATATAAATATTGTGCAGCTTGTGAATATTTATTGCAAATAAAAACTGCAAATTATGTTAGTTTTTTTTGTTCATCATTTTAGATAAAGGGGAAGGGGGGGGGGGGGAGGGGTAATGTGAAATAGATTACTTAAGGTCCTGGCCATAGCAGTGTGTTGGGTGGGGATAACCAGTGCAAAGTCAATGGCAAAATATCCTATTATCACTCAGTGTGACAAACCAGCTCAAAGATTCCCTGTTCATATGATAATAAATGCATTAGAAATTAAAAGAGACATAATTCATATATATATGCAAACTCTCTCCCATTGTGTAACTGAAATATATTATAAGATGCTTCTAAGTCCTTTAATTCCTCTCAATTGTGTCAGACATTCTTCTTTTCTATAGCAATCTACCAAAGGCAGTAGCCATTTTGAATTGTTTATCATATGAAACAAGCCCTCTGATTTGTTTAGCATGACCACCCCGAAGCCATTTTAAAAGACTATACCTCATTGGAAGAGAAGCGCGTCCCAGATAGCACACAGCCGTCGGCCCGATGGCGGCCGCTCGGTCGGCCCGACGGTGGAAACCGCCGTCGGGCCGACATTGTTTTGTCCAACCTCCCGCCGATGAGCCGACGGCGGCTGCCCCCGTCGCCCCGACGGCGGAAACCGCCGACGGCGACAAACGCCGTCGGGCTGACGGCGACAAACGCCGTCGGGCCGACGTTGTTTTGTCCAACCTCCCGCCGTCGCCCCAACGGCGACAAACGCCGTTGGGCCGACGGCGAAAAATGCCATCGGCCTGAAGGCCATCTTGTTTTTTTTCCCGAGAAGACACTGTCACTCTAGTGTCAATACGTACAGGTGCAAAAATATTAGTTTTATTCAAAATTAATAGAAATCGAGAACCCTAACCTTATAAATTTAATATAATCTTTTTGGTAACGATATTGTCTATATATCTGTACCAAGCGATTTGTTTCTACGTTCATCCTTTTTCTGTATGGGTTAGGGTTAGGGTTAGTGCTTAATTAAATACAGAAAAAGTGGGATATCTCTACAGCTGTGTTTACACGGGGAATTGTGAAACGTTCTAGACAAGGCGATTTATATGAAGCGTTTTAGATGTGTGTTTACACGGCGGAGTTGGAAAGTGTGTCGGCGCCGGGAACCAGCAGGCGCCTGTAGCCGGCAAGCACTGCTATTTGTTTAGTTTACACACTTCGATTTGACGCCGATGTAGCTGCTACGTTAATATCGCTTGGAATTTAAGGATAATTTAATTAAATTTCATTATTTGAGTCTGTATTTCTGTTAAATATGATCGCATTCACTAGATTTCGGCGTAATCGGGCCCTAACACTGCCGGGCACCAGCGATTAGTTACTGCTCTGCCTGTAGCTGGCAAGCACTACTATTTTCTACTATAGCCGCCCAGGAACCAGCTGAATCGCTTCATATAAACCACCTCCCGAGGTGGTATAGATGAAACGTTTCATATGAAGCGATTCAGCCCTAAAACACCACAGCATCGCGTTTACACGCCAAATGTGTGTCGATCTAGGCAAGTGGTTTCATATGAAACGTTTTAAATCGCTCGTGTAAACACGGCTTACAGCCACTCCACGTAGAAACAAATCACTTGGTACACATATAGACAACATCGTTACCAAAAAGATTATATTAAATTTATAAGGTTAGGGTTCTTGATATCTATTAATTTTGAATAAAACTAATATTTTGCAACTGTACGTATTGACATTATAGTGACAGTGTCTTCTCGGAGAAAACCAAGATGGCGGTTCTTCATCAACATTCGTACAGGGTTATTCAAATCGTATTAACACGAATAATTCCATTAATACGTCGTAATAAATTACAAAACTCTTACAAAATAATCTAAACATATTAATAATCAAACCTGTTAAATAATTCCTTAAAATTCCTCCTATTTGTGGAGTTATTTGTTGAAATAGAACGCTGCTCACCGATCGCACGTGTTCCGCTGGCGACTCGAGCCGGAAACCATATGTAACGAACTGCACATGCGCGACTGAGGACGCTTACTATCAGCAACGACTCAGTCATACTATAAAAGGGACCGTCATCCACGGCTCAGTGGTTGCTACTAGCTACTGTTCTTACTGTATCCGCCCACCAGGTGGACTTATCGGTGACCAAGCTGTGCTCGGCCCGGCCCCATAGCACATCAACAACAACTTTACCAAGTTGGACTCTTGTGCTTGCGCTCACCTCCGTATTTTGCTACCTCACGTACGATTCAAATGTTATTTATTATTGATTTTGAGTCGAAATTGGAGATATTGGATTACACAGACTTCGTTGCCCATTCTTACGGAGACTCATATCGCCATCAATGTTTTCGGTACACACGATTGACCTGGTCAACTCCGGAGGTGGCCCCCCTACGTTTTCAACAATATCACAACAATATCACGCAAAGTAATAATATGGATTCCTCTTCATCTGATTCTTTTCAGCCTGCAATGCGATTCAAATAGCTTTGGACAATAATAAAAAGACGATAGAAGTGGTCACCGCACATCGATGTGCAGATAATTGGCTGTCGATATAAAAACAAGTCAGAACGAGTCGGGGACCCACACCATTGCGCTTCTCTTATTATTCTCCGAACAATATTGCCAACCGCTGTCTTTGTTTACATCTGCCAATATACTCTAGATGGTGCCAGTCGTCGCCAGTCGTCGCCTCCCCACCCCTTAACTCTTGCTTTCCCCACTAGGAGACGCCACTGTAGCACTGTAGACGCCACTGTAGCACCATACTCCTGCTGGTGCACTGTTAGGATTTATATCTTTTATTTTTTTAATCTTTTTAAATCTTTTTTATTTTATTTTTACAAAAGTTTTTATTATGGCGGTGTCTGTCACCGAGTAGCTCGTCACCGTGTAGCTCGGATGATACTTGGGTTTGGGTTACATTCATTTGTGGATTAGCATCGCATAGTGTTGTGTCGTGTCAGTGCAGAGTTTTTATCGACAAATTGCCTGACAAATTGCCTGATGATGCCGGTGTCCAAAACCACAACCACAACCAACACCAACAACAATCAACAATCAATAACCAATATAACGACACTGAAATGTACTGTAAATGTCAACAAACAACCCAACTGGGGTAGATTCGGTGATCTTTGAAGCGAAAAACATGCCAAAATCAATTTTGCAAACGTAAATGCTGAACGTAGTTTTTATTGTCTGATTGCGCCTAATGCCAATCGCGCCTAACGCCAATCGCCAATCACCAACATTGCAACAAACAACAATCCAACACAAACAACCACAACCACAACCAACAACAGTCGACAACCAACTAACAAACGACACAACCAACAAACAACCGCAACCAATAACCAACAACCAAACAACAAACAACACAACCAACCGAACAACAACAACAAATCAACAAACAACCACAACCAACAACAGTCGACGCAACTAACAAACAACACAACCAACAACCAACTGCAACCAACAACCAACCAAACAAACACAACAACCACAACAACCACAACAACCACAACAACCAATCCTAAACCAACAAAATCAACAATCAACAACCACACCAAACAAACAACCACAACCAACAAAACAACAAACAACACAACCAATTACCAACCAAACAACAAACACCACAACCACAAACACCACAAACAACAGTCAACCCCACCAACAACACCGAACAAACAACAATCAACAACCACAACACAAACAAACAACCACAACCAACAACAGTTGACACAACTAACAAACAACACAACCAACAACCAACCGCAACCAACAACCAACCAAACAAACAACAAACACAACAACCACAACAACCAATCCTAAACCAACAAAATCAACAATCAACAACCACAACAAACAAACAACCACAACCAACAAAACAACAAACAACACAAACAATTACCAACCAACCAACAAACACCACAAACACCACAACCAACAACAGTCAACACCACCAACAACACCGAACAAACAACAATCAACAACCACAACACAAACAAACAACCACAACCAACAAACCAACAAACAACACAACCAACAACTAACACACAACACAACCAACAACCAACCGCAACCAACAACAGTCAACACAACCAAGTAACAATCAACACAACCAACAACCAACCAAACAACAAACAACCACAACCAACAAACCAACAAACAACACAACCAACAACCAACAACCAACCGCAACCACCAACATTCAACACAACCAAATAACAAACAACACAACCAACAAACAACCAAACAACAAACAAACAACAAACAAACAAACAACCAACAACTGAACAACCAATCCTATCACGCCAATCCCCGACAAACAACTAACAAACAACCAACCGCAACCAACAACATTCAACACAACCAAATAACAATCAACACACCCAACAAACAACAACAATCAACAACCACAACACAAACAAACAACCACAACCAACAAACAAACACACAAACAACACAACCAACAAACAACTAACAAACAACTAACAACAACAACCAACTGAACAACCAATCCTATCCCGCCAATCACCAATAACAGTCAACACAACCAACAACACCCAACAAACAACAACAATCAAAATCAACAAGCACAACACACACAAACAACACAACCAACAACCAACTAACAAACAACACAACCAACAACCAACCGCAACCAACAACAGTCAACACGACCAAACAACAAACAACACAACCAACAACAACCAACCAACAAACAACCAAGCAACAACCAACAACAACCAACAACAACCAACAACAACCAACAACAACCAACAACAACCAACAACAACCAACTGAACAAACATTCCTATCACGCCAATCACCAACAACAGTGAACACAACCAACAACACCCAACAAACAACAACAATCAACAATCAACAATCAACAACCACAACACAAACAAACAACCACAACAAACAACACAACCGACAACCAACAAACACACAACCAAACAACAACCAACAACAACCAACCGAACAACCAATCCTAGCATGCCAATCACCAACAACAGTCAACACAACCAACAACACCCAACAAACAACAACAATCAACAATCAACAACCACAACACAAACTAACAACCACAACCAACAAACAACACACCCAACAACCAACTAACAGACAACTAACAAACAACAACCACCTGAACAACCAATTCTATCACGCCAATCACCAACAACAGTCAACACAACCAACAACACCCAACAAACAACAACAATCAACAACCACAAACAAACAACCACAACAAACAAACACAACCAACAACCAACTAACAAACAGCACAACCAACAACCAACCGCAACCAACAACAGTCAACACAACCAAACAACAAACAACCAAACAACAACCACCAAACAAACAACCAAACAACCAACAACAACAACCAACTGAACAACCAATCCTATCACGCCAGTCACAACCAAACAACAACAATCAACAATCAACAACACAAACAAACAACCACAGCCAACAAACAAACAACACAACCAACAACCAACCAAACAACCAACAACAACAACCAATTGAACAACCAATCCTAGCACGCCAATCACCAACAACAGTCAACACAACCAACAACACCCAACAATCAACAATCAACAATCAACAACCACAACACAAACAAACAACACCCAACAACCAAACAACAACCAACAACAACCAATACTATCACGCCAATCACAACCAAACAACAACAATCAACAACCACAACACAAACACACAACCAACAAACAAACAACACAACCAACAAACAACAAACAACTAACAAACAACAACAACCAACTGAACAACCAATCCTATCACGCCAATCACCAACAACAGTCAACACAACCAACAACACCCAACAAACAGCAACAATCAACAACCACAACCAACAACCACAACCAACAAACAAACAAACAAATCACACAACCAACAACCAACTAACAAACAACACAACCAACAACCAACTACAACCAACAACAGTCAACACAAGCAAACAACAAACAACACAACCAACAACAACAAACAAACAGCCAAACAACAACCGCAACACAAACAAACAAACAACAAACAAACAACAACCAACAACAGCAACCAACTGAACAACCACTCCTAGCACGCCAATCACCAACAACAGTCAACACAACCAACAACACCCAACAACCAACAACAACAATCAACAATCAACAACCACAACACACACAAACAACAACCAACAAACAACCAACCAACCAACAACCAACTGAACAACCAATCCTATCACGCCAATCACAACCAAGCAATAACAATCAACAACCACAACACAAACAAAGAACCACAACCAACAAACAAACAAACAACACAAACAACAACCACCAAACAAACAAACAACAACCAACAACAACCAACTGAACAACCAATCCTAGCACGCCAATCACCAACACCAGTCAACACAACCAACAACACCCAACAAACAACAACAATCAACAATCAACAACCACAACACAAACAACCACAACCAACAAACAAACAAACAAACAACACAACCAACAACCAACTAACAAACAACTAACAAACAACAACCAACTGAACACCCAATCATATCACACCAATCACCAACAACAGTCAACACAACCAACAACACCCAACAAACAACAACAATCAACAACCACACCACAAACAAACACCCAGAACAACCAACACACAAACAACACAACCAACAACCAACTAACAAACAACACAACCAACAATCAGCCGCAACCAACAACAGTCAACACAACCAAACAACAAACAACACAACCAACACCAACCAAACGAACACCAACAACCAACCCTATCACGCCAATCACCAACAACAGTCAACCACAACCAACAAACAAACAAACAACACAACCAACAACCAACTAAACAACCGCAACGAACAACATTCAACACAACCAAATAACAAACAACACAACCAACAACCAACCAAACAAACCAACAAACAACCAAACAACAACCAACAACAACAACCAACTGAACAACCAATCCGAAGCAACAACCAATCCACAACCAACAACATCTAATCACATTATTCATTTGTGCGTAATGCCATTTGATTCTAAACTAATAGAAATCAATGACTATGTCACTTTCTACTATGTCACTCTAGTGTCAGTGTCTATATCCCCCTCCCTACCAAAGACTACGTAGTCGTAGTTTGACAGCCATACGGTTGTTAGGTGGATTGTTTGTTATCTATTGCATTCGTATTATACTTATGACAGCATTTTCGTGCGGTTCTTATGAAGGCCGCGATCATTGGTTGGGTGAGACCAGTAAATTAACCAACGCTTCGTATGTTGTTTCACATTATTCATTTGTGCGTAATGCCATTTGATTCTTACTTATGACAGCATTTTTGTGCGGTTTGATGTGCAGTTTGATGTGCATTGTTTGCTCTGGTATTTCATAGTGTTATATTTCCTTTTGATGATGAGATATTCAAAATTCAAAAATCAAAATTCAAACATTGGATATACTGTCAATGTTTTTCCTCCATCTGTTATTTTGCCACTAAACAAACCCACTAAACAAACACATCGGATGTAAACTGCACACAGCCGTTTCATACTTGCTGGTTGTCAAAACAAGCGTTTGTGTGGAGTTAGCCATCCCTACTGCTGTCCCTACGTATGTATCTATGTCACTATCTATAATGTCAGATCGCGCCGATTTCGAGTATGCAGGTATTGTAGGTATAGCAATACCTCAGGGAGTTTGACGACCCTGCCTTGCAGAGTTGTAAACCACTGCCTTGTGGTACAGCTTCTTGACAGAACCGAAGGCTAAGGGAGCAAACCCTAAACAGAAAACCATGTCACTGTGGCAGCATAAAAGCTTTCATGAAATGTACAACCGCACAGAGCGGCAGTCAAGTAATGAAAGCAGTCTTTGTCGCTTCGTGACCGACAGCATGATGCTGATGATAATGTCAGATGCTAATTACCACAAAACGAACCTGATGCGTAAATAAAGTATTTCGCTGTATTCGAATGTGACCTACATGCTCTTTACGGAAACGCAATTACCGTCCCCTTATCTTTACTTTCATCGCTTTACCCCAGCTCAGTGTCGGTGGGGGTGAGGGTTGTTTTATTTATGGGCGACAGAATAACGTGAGAAACTGTGTAATTCTTATCTGACCCGATTTGCTTGATCGCATTTCTTTCCTAATCGAGCCATGTTTTCCGAGTACACCTGATAGCGTACAATTAACTTTTTAGTGCAAAAGAAAAGCTATCTCAATGCATACTAAATCGATTACCAGTAAAGAATATATATAATACCCCTATTAACATACATGCAAAATAACTACTGATACTGCATGTAAGTACATGAATCCATGACACAATATCCATATAATATTCCTATTGTTACTTGAATTGAATATGCGCAACGATTCTCCTTTAGTAGCATTCGTCCAAATAAAACATAAACTATATTTAACGCGCAGTGCATTTAACGCGCAGTGCAAAACATTAGCTTCAATAATTTTAATGTTGTATGGCGAAGTGCCTAATTAAACTTTGGAGTTGACAGAGTTGCTCCAAATTTCTAGAGAATTAATCGAAATCAAAGTATATTTTATCAGATTATATCAGATTATATCAGCCCAGCACAGCTCGCCGGTCCCTGGACCCCCCCCCCCCCACCCTCCCCCCTCGAATTAAATGCGCCGGTGCCCGGCTTGCCCGGTGTGGCAATTGAGGCCGTCCACCATTACGCCGAGGAACGGCAACACTAAAATGCATTTTCCATGGACTTGAGCATTCTCCCTACCGAAAAGTGACAAATCTCTAAAACCTCAGCATCTCGAAAAAAATCGCTTGGTACACATACAGAAAACATCCGACCCAAACATTTTATTCAATTTATAAGGTTACTGATGATGCTCTTCTATTTTGGCGCATGCGCAGAAGCGATGCGCACCGCAAAATTTATTGAACGGCGGAAACTGCGACACCGGGCTTTTCGCCGGTTGGTCGTTACGCAATAATCTTTTATTGTTAATTTAGGTCATCCCACCAGGACAGCGTGGCTGATGGGCTTCTGATTGGTCGATTTGAATTGAAGTGGTCCTTTGTTTAACAGGACTGATATATCTTGTGGGCACTAGACACGATTTAGTGCTGCCTCTGTCGCCATCGCAATCACAATGCGTCGTATTAACAACATTGGTTGGAGATCGAATCCCCGACCAACCCAACTAGTGCGCCATACACGGATTGTCAATGGGAGGGAAACCAGTTACTATCGTCGTGAACCTATTCGTACTAGGGGCACACTTGCAGAGAGAATCGTTCAAGCCCAAGCTCAAGCCCGTGCTCAAGCTCAAGACCGAATTCTAGCTCCACTTGAGGCTCCAGCTCCAACTCCAGCTCCAGCTCCTGCTCCAGCTGAAGCGGAACCTGAAGCGGAACCTGCACCTGCCCCTCCACCTGCATCTGAACCTGCAGCTGAACCTGAACCTGAACCTGAACCTGAACCTGAACCTGAACCCCAACGTGAACCTCAATGTCAACCACAAGTCCAACCGATTGATGAAGGTATTTACTTTTATACATGCATGTTATGTTTCGAAATTGTCAATGCTATGTCTAGCTAGTATGTGTGAATACTGCCGATCACCGTGACGCGAGCTTTGTAGTAGGTGTTACGTTTCAGGTTGCCAAAATGATGGTTTTCTAGCTACAATTTAAGTCTTGGTTGCATGCCCTAGAGCACATATTTATCTACATCCTCATTTTTTGACTGTTTCAATTTGACCAGTATTAGTTTCAAAAGTTTAAGATTGGCCAAGGCCAGTGACAATGCATTGAGTTTGCCATTACGCGCAGTGCAAAACGTCTATTTTTTATTCAAAATGTGTACCAAGCGGTTTGTCTCTGTATGGTGGGTGTGGTTTGAATATTTTGCACGGCCATTGACAATGCATTGATTTTCCGGGTGCGCGCAGTTCAAAACGTTTATTTTATTAAAAATGGCACAACCCTAACCTTATGAATGTAATATAATCTAATCGTTGGATCTGTTATCTATATCTGTATCAAGCGGTTTGTCTCTAGGTGTTGTGGTTTTAGCGATTTTTCAGATTTTCTGTATGAAGATTGGCCAAGGCCATTGACAATGCATTGAGTTTGCCATTACGCGCAGTGCAAAACGTTTATTTAATTAAAAATTATTCGTTCAATATGTTTTCTATATGTGTACCAAGCGGTTTGTCTCTTAAGTGGTGTGGTTTGAAGATTGGGCACGGCCATCCATTGACAATGCATTTCCCGGTACATGCAGTGCAAAACGTTTATTATAAATATCAAATAATCGATTAATTGAATATGTTTTCTATATGTGTATATTCAAAAGTACTTAGGCACAACCCGCTTTAACAAAAAGAGTATATTAAATTTATACGGTTACGGTTTTGGATTTCTATTATTTTTGAATAAAACTGACATTTTTCAATGCGCGTATCGGCAAACTCAATGGCCGTACACCTTTACTTTGCTCCACCGGCCGTTTTCAGCGCATGCGCAGTTGGAACCGTGATGTAGTCTATTAAATCGCAGAGTTGTCATATTTTATACAACCCATGACACTTTCTGATTCAAAATTACCCACGTTCGATGTATAGGAGCGTGATAATATTTGGTATATAGTGAGAAACGACATTATTAATTGCGTCTATATATTTATTATTTATCTCCACATTGATTTTGAACCGATTTGAGCATGGCAGAGCTGAGCCTGTCACTACAGTGTCAACTCTGCATGAAGTCGAGCAACCCATGGCACTTTCCCATTCCAAATTAAGCATGTCCGACATATAGGAGCGTGATAATATTGGGTATATAGTGAGAAAAGACATTATTAATTGCATCTATATGGTTTTTATTCACCTCCAATCTGATTTTGAACCGATTTGAACATGTCAAAAGTAGTGCAAATGTTTTAAATTGTGTCACAAACGAACAAATCCACCGCGTTCTCAGAAACTGTGTACCACTTGAGGTAGTCTACTAGAAATGCATATTTCAAAGAAACCCTTTATTGGAATGTCAATATTTAGATTTCATCAGTTAGCCAAATAATGTGGGAGATAGTTTAGATCAAAAGTAAATGTTAATATTGTGTATTACGTATTTTATTGGGATGGATGTAGCTAAATACATAGTACTGATGTCACACTATTGGTACACAACTTCTGAGAACGACCCAACTAGGCAAGGCGATCAATATTAAGCGACTTAACTTCCCCGTGTAAACACGGCTATAGAGTAATATTCTTCACTTCATTCCAGGCATAACCCTGAATGCCCAGCGCCAAGCTGATGTAGTACGGAAGTGGAATGCAATTCGTCCACAACTAACACGCAGTCATTACCATTCATTTGCACCACTGATGACTACATGCGTGGTTTGTTCCCGAGACACAGTAAGACGTCCGATCTTATGCCCTGACTGTGGGCCAACAGCCTACTACTGTGAAAGGTGTTTTAAAAAACACCAGAAACTTGCACCTCTTCACATCGCCCTTATCTGGCAGGTCATTACACACACCACTTTAATTATAACACATTTGATACTATATCTATTTGTACGTTGCTATATAACAAAAAAGGCACTACTTAGAAAATTTGTCTTCATATGTTTAATCGGTTGATATCTTTCCAAATCAATTCCAGGAGGACTCGTTTGAGTTATTAATTATTGAATAAATGTTAATTTGCATTACGAATTCTCACCTTTACAGGTATGTAAAATATAAATTGATGAGATAAAAAATATAGGTATATTCCATGAATAAGATATCTCTTATGGCAGTATAACATCCGTGTCACACATGTAACATATGTTTAAGACACCACACAGTCTGCTTAATAAATATATAATCAGAATTAAATAATATCATACTTAAAAGCATATTAATCATGGCATAATATACAGAAATATCGAGTGCTTGTATTGATAACAGATAGGAGAGTGACCTATATACATTGCTATTTAACCAAAAAGCGCCAAATTAACCATTTAATTCTTTTGAATTACGACACAGGGCTCCAGAGATGAGTGAATAACTTAAATTAACTCTATGAGGTCGATGAAAATTGAATGTGTTCATTGCAGGGAGAGCTCTTTGTCCCATTGTACCAGCTGCGATCACCGCCTCTGCACTTGCCGTCTCATGGAAACAATATCCATGACACATGTGGGACTGCTAGAACGTGCCACATGACCATTTTTGATGTGTACGGTGAGTTATCAGTAACCTGCTCTTGCCATAATTCCATTATGAGGTTGTATAACAGACATACACATACATGAATAGTAACAGTAAAGTATATGAGTGTTAATATATCATAAATTAGACGTGTAGCATCACAGATGTGTGTGTCCATAGTCACTATAGTGTCATTGTCACATCCGTGTGAAACGTCCAAGTTACTTGCGCATAAGAACACTACCGTAGTGCATTTTCCTTCTTATTATCCTAGTACTGTATTTTGTTGTCAGTGTTAGTTCTCTATAGTGGCTGTAACCATTTTTTAACGGTCGGGCAAACCGGTTGTATTTAGTGCTGGTGAGTGATAATAGGGGATTCTATCAGTTCACTCAATTCACAGCGGTTTTATAGTTATTAATACATTAGTATTCACACATATACATACATGAATAGTAACAGTAAAGTATATGAGTGTTAATATATCATAAATTAGACGTGTAGCATCGCACATGTGTGTGTCCATAGTCACTATAGTGTCATTGTCACATCCGTGTGAAACGTCCAAGTTACTTGCGCATAAGAACACTACCGTAGTGCAGTTTCCTTCTTATTATCCTAGTACTGTATTTTGTTGTCAGTGTTAGCTCTCTATAGTGGCTGTAACCATTTTTTAACGGTCGGGCAAACCGGTTGTATTTAGTGCTGGTGAGTGATAATAGGGGATTCTATCATTTCACTCAATTCACAGCGGTTTTATTGTTATTAATACATTAGTATTCACACATACACATACATGAATAGTAACAGTAAAGTATATGAGTGTTAATATATCATAAATTAGACGTGTAGCATCGCACATGTGTGTGTCCACAGTCACTATAGTGTCAGTGTCACATCTAATGTTTTCTCCAGTGCTTACCCGCTCCAGTGTTTGATTTTAGGTTCAACCCAGTTACACTACCGATGTAATTTAAGCACTTTCTTTATATTAACGTTTCCACAAGTGAATACCCGGTCCCATGTTTGAATATAGGTTAAGCCCATTTACATTACCGATGTAACTGAGTTTCATTCAACTAATCGACTGAATATGTGTGAAGCATTTGTAATTTTTGCACTTTCTTTATATTAACGTTTCCACAAGTGAATACCCGGTCCCATGTTTGAATATAGGTTAAACCCATTTACATTACCGATGTAACTGAGTTTCATTCAACTAATCGACTGAATATGTGTGAAGGCTTTGTAATTGATGCACTTTCTTTATATTAACGTTTCCACAAGTGATTACCCGGTCCCGTGTTTGAATATAGGTTAAACCCATTTACATAACCGCTGTAATTGGGTTTCATTAAACTAATCCACTGACCTTTCTTTATATTTACGTTTCCTCAAGTGATTACCCGGTCCCGTCTTTGCATTTAACCATTTTATTTAGGTTTAATTACGTACCCAGTTACCTCGTTACATCACGACATGTTAATAAATGTTTCAGTGGACGGAGAGGCCTTAACTCCGGCCACCATTGCCGTATGGGCTGGGGGCTTCCAAGAATCGTACGGACGGATCCGTAGGGTGCGTCAACCAACTCTAACAGCTCGGGAGAAGTATGCGCGTGAGCTGAACAACTACTACTCCCTGGTACGCCATCGGGTGGATGAGCCTGTGCTGCCTGCAGACATCCAGCTGAACGAGGAACTAGCCACGTGAGTAACACGGTTATGAAAATCCCTCTTTAAAACTATAACTAAAAGATAATTACAAAAATACAATATAATCAAGTTCCCTCTTTAAAACTCTAACTAAAATGTAATTACTATACTATAAATACAATATAATCAAGTTTTACAAGGATTTAAACATCGACGACTACCACCACTTAAACAATTTAAGATCACTCTAAATCCAATATAATTACTAATTACTACAATATAATATAATCAAGTTTTACAATGATTGGAATCACTATAAATCCAATCGAATTACTATGAATAACATATAATCAAGTATCTTTTGTTTTAGCACCTTGTACTGCTTGTTGAGCAACTGAAATGATCATTAATAACATATAATCAACTTTTACAAGGATTGAAATCACTATAAATAGTATATAAGTCCACTGAATTAAAAAGCGACGAGATTCAACATTGTACATTATGCCATGTTTATTAGCAGCAATTATTAACGTACATACAATCTTTTGGCAGGAGTGAAGCTGGATTGGATCGTCGTGAACGATCGCTAAAGGTGCGCCGTCGATGGACAGAGGGCAGTGCTCTGCTGAGGTGTCACCTTCAACGGTCACGCATCAAGTTGTCTGCTGCCACCCGAATGCGGATGCATCAGCAGTCGATGGAACGCCGCCATCTAACACTGTTGAAGAGAACTGTGCGTGGAAATGATGCCGCTCAACGCGTTTCCATTCAGTTGCGTGCTGTGAACGGTAAGTTGTCGCGCTCACTACGCGATTACATTGTCCAGTTAGCACTTCCTGCAGCAGAGCAACCCACACTGGCCATGGTTCGCGAACCCGACGCTCCATTCTACAACGACATGCAAGATGCGGAGACCGTCTGCTACAGCGTGCGTAAGTCGGCTGTCTTTGCACATGAACTTTTAAACAGGGCTGAAGAAGAGCTACGGTGTCTACGTCTTGAGATAGTTGCGCTGATGTCACATTATATATCCTGTAAGGCCCAGCTGCAGCAGGCTCTTCTACGTGCTGAAAGCCCCGGTGTGAAGGCATTTATTTTGAGTAAGTTAAATGCTAACGAGCTGATCCAGCACGATGTTGCTCATGTTGCTAGGCTCAAATTCCAGATGGATATTGAGTTGGATCAGACGTTTATGCATAGAATTGTTGCCGGTATGCATGCTATACGTAGTAGTAGTGAGAGTGGGAGTGAAAGCGGGAGTGGGACTGAAAGCGAAGTGGATAACCATCCCTTCCACGATTCAGAGCAGATGGATGTGGATGAGCTTCTACTACACTTAGAGGGGTCTTCTTCAGATGAGAATTAAATTAAATTAATCGGGTATATTAAATCTATCGGGTGTATTTCGGTTAATTGTGTAGTAAAACTATTTACTCTCTCCATACTTGCGAATAAGAACACTACCGTAGTGCAGTTTCCTTCTTATTATCCTAGTACTGTATTTTGTTGTCAGTGTTACTTCTGTATAGTGGCTGTCACCATTTTTTAACGGTCGGGCAAACCTGTTGTATTTAGTGTGGTGAGTGATAATAGGGGATTCTATCAGTTCACTCAATTCACAGCGGTTTTATAGTTATTAATACATTAGTATTCACACATAGATATACATGAATAGTAAAAGTAAAGTATATGAGTGTTAATATATCATAAATTAGCCTGTGAGAGATGATACAAAGTGTAGCATCGCACACGTGCGTTCAGTCCGCCGGATAAGGTGAGGTGTCAAGTTCTTTTTTGAGGGTTTGGATCGTGTCCTTGGGTATTTCAACATTTATTTCAGCATTCTCCGTGCTCGCATTTTCCGTGTCTGACCTGGTGTCATCTTCCGGTTCCGGTTTGGTACTTAGCTGTGAGAGCTGAATACGACGTGTAGCATCGCACATGTGTGTGTCCACAGTCACTATAGTGTCAGTGTCACATCGGCGTGAAACGTCCAAGTAACTTGCGCATAAGAAAACTACCGTAGTGCAGTTTCCTTCTTATTATCCTAATACTGTATTTTGTTGACAGTGTTAGTTCTCTAAAGTGGCTGTCACCATTTTTTAACGGTCGGGCAAACCTGTTGTATTTAGTGCTGGTGAGTGATAATAGGGGATTCTATCAGTTCACTGAATTCACAGCGGTTTTATAGTTATTAATACATTAGTATTCACACATAGACATACATCAATAGTAAAAGTAAAGTATATGAGTGTTAATATATCATAAATTAGCCTGTGAGAGATGATACAAAGTGTAGCATCGCACACATGCGTTCAGTACACCGGATAAGTTTTTTGTTCGGACTTCCTCCTTCTTATCTTCTGTAAGCAGTAGACGGTGAGCATTAGATGTTGAGCAGTAGATGGTCTAACTCATGTTGCGTTTTAAACCTTCTACTGCTCACCGTCTAATGCTCACCTTCTACTGCTTGTCGAGCAAATGAGCGTACCAGAGCAATATTGTCGAGCAAATGAGATTTGTGTCTTAATTGTATATTATATGTATGTAAATTTGTGTATTAATTGTATATAGTATGTGTTTGTTGATTTCGGTGTATGTTAGCAGTAGACGGTGAGCATTAGATGTTGAGCAGTAGATGGTCTAACTCCTCGCTGGTTGGGTTTTAAACCTTCTACTGCT
>JASIRB010003592.1:0-22222 GCA_030323885.1 Branchipolynoe longqiensis | reverse complement strand
TGACACTACAGCCACCATCTTTGGTGACACTGCATTAACACACATCAGCGTCAATGTGGCAGCATTCTTTAGTGACACTACAGCCACCATCTGTGGTGACACTGCATTAACAAACATCAGTGTCAATGTGGCAGAATTCTTTAGTGACACTACAGCCACCATCTTTGGTGACACTGCATTAACACACATCAGCGTAAATGTGGCAGCATTCTTTAGCGACACTACAGCCACCATCTTTGGTGACACTGCATTAACACACATCAGCATCAATGTGGCAGCATTCTTTAGTGACACTACAGCCACCATCTTTGGTGACACTGCATTAACACACATCAGCGTCAATGTGGCAGCATTCTTTAGTGACACTACAGCCACCATCTGTGGTGACACTGCATTAACAAACATCAGTGTCAATGTGGCAGCATTCTTTAGTGACACTACAGCCACCATCTTTGGTGACACTGCATTAACACACATCAGCGTCAATGTGGCAGCATTCTTTAGCGACACTACAGTCACCATCTGTGGTGACACTTGGGTGATTAAATTAGCGGGCGCGACTGGAGTAATTTCCATCGTGCCCGGCTTTGTCCATGCGTGCATAGCCACCCGCGTATTCTGCCTTATTGCATTTGCAATAAACAGAGTTGTTCCACAGGGGGACGCCGTGTAATTCCTGTTTATGTCACCCTCCATCGCCATTATTGCCTAACTCGGGGGAGGCTTGGCTGTAGATTGATGGAGAGTGTGCACTTAAATTCATCCCTGGACACACAAACATATTTCTTTTTGTTCTAATAATTTTTTATTTTAAATAAAGTTTTTTTTTTTTTTAAAGATTTTCTTTCTTTTAAACTAAAGACAATGAAGAAGCCCATGCACGTCCTTTGATATATAAACACGATGGAGAAGATATTGGATGGTTTCTTGCATTGTTTACTGCATATCCACAGAGTGTCACTTAAGTGAATGTGTACCTGAAGGTGTTCTATTACAGCTGAGGACTTATTAATATAAGTGATTTTCAAGTTACTGCCCGCTGGGAGCTGCGACCCGGCGTGCTTACAAACCCGGAAGTGGGGTGAAGATCCCTCCCAACCATATCCCTCACAATAGGCCCGATACTTAAAACTCGCTTGGAACCGATAACCACATAATTCTTGACAACCAAATACAGTAAAACCTCTCTAAATCGACCGACCATGGGAGCGACTTTAAGTGGTCTATTTAGGGAGGTGGTCAGTTTAGGGCTTAGAAAATCCTTACAATGGTATTGTTGGGACCCAAATAAAGCGATTTATCTAGGGGAGTGGTCGATCTGTGGAGGTAGTAGGTTAGAGAGGTTTTACTGTATAGTTTGTTTGTGAATTGAACTTCTGTAGTTTGTTTTTTTATTACATGATTCAATAAATCTGCATAGTCCGATGAAAATATCAAATGTTCAAAACCAAACCAATTATCTATAATGTCTATAAGTATAATACACATGAGGCTGCTTACGTGATTTCTTGTTGTGGGATTTGTTTTATTTAGTTATTTTGGGTTTGTGTTTAAACAAATTAAGGGTGGTTGTTAATTTCATGATCCTGCCTAACTAGGTGGGCCTATAACCTTTGTATTGATCCTATTATCTGTGTATTGATCCTATTATCTTCGCATTGATATGCTACAAATACCCCTAAACACCCCCTAAATACAGGTTTTTCATTGCTGGTATGGCTGCTGTTTTGCTGTGTGTGGTAGTATTTTGGGGTGGTTTTTTGTTGTAGTGGTAAGGCGGGGGGAGGGGGGTGTATGACTATGAGGGGGCTTTGCATTGCATGATGGGAGATTGGGTAGGTGTGGCTGTGTGTGGGTGTTTTAAATAGGTGCCATCAGGTGTTATCAGTAAACGCCCAACTCACTCACACCACAACCCCCACCCACCACACCCACACCCACACCACCATAATTACCAGCGCCAAATCCCTCACCAATGGAAACAACAAAACCAAAACAAAACGAGACCCAAGCGAGACCCGGCGAGATCATGCGCCATAACGCGAGACCTGGGCCAGAATCATGGATGTGATAAGGGTTTTTTTTTCTGTCTTTATTTATATTATTTCTTTTACAACCCAGGGTTACTGTAGGCAATCTCGTACGGCACTGGGCCACCAAAGCCAGCTTTGACCAAACGAGAAGCCCAAATGAGTCTCCCGTTTTTGTTTGATTGATTGATTGATTGATTGATTGGTGGTTGCTTTACGCCGTGTCGCAGCATAGGCCATATTCACGGCGAGAAATGTTTTTTTTTGTTCAAACCATCGCTTTTACATGTAAAAGCAGACAATCAATTATGTGCCAATAGACACTAATTAAATTAGAAAGCTCACAATCATATATTTGTGGTCAAGGGAAACAAATTCCCATAGAAAAAGAAAAGTTTTATTAATAATTAATAGAATCCATTTAGTAAACTATATGAGGTGGTACAGTCCAGCTGCCCTCAAAAAGGCTAAAATGTTTTCCTGTTTTACCTTAGTAAAAAGGTCATGCATACTGTCTGCAGTGTAGAACCGTTGGCGCAGGGCCAAAAAATCAACGCAACTTAGTAAAATGTGTTTGAGTGTCAGTGGGGACTGACACCCAATACATTCAGGGGGAGGTTCCCCCTTGAGCAGAAAAGCATGTGTAAGCCACGAGTGGCCAACACGGCAGCGACTAAGGGCCACTTGGTCCCGCCGACCTCCCGCATGAGTCTGTGGTGGCTTTCCCACAGATGGTTCAATTTCTTTAAGTTTATTGATGTTTTCATCCCACTCATGTTGCCATTTGGATTTTATGTGGGTGGCTATTAGTGGTTTCAGATCAGAGTGAGGGATCAGACACGGTTCAAGATCACAGTTCAGGGCCTTCTTCGCAGCCCGATCAGCTCGTTCGTTTCCTTGTATGCCAGCATGGCCAGGCACCCAGCACAGGTGGATATCATACCCATCTGTTGTCAGTTGGTTCATTTTATAAATGACCGTTGCTAGAATAGGGTGATTCGTTTTCAGTCCAGCAACAGCCAGGAGGCAAGAGAACGAATCACTGTATATAACATAGTTAGTGTGGTTGGATACCTCGATACACTCCAAAGCGAGAAGGAGTGCTTGGGCTTCTGCAGTGAAAATCGAGCTCTGATCGGGCAAACGTACACCAAATTTTTCCCGTCGGCAGACTGCCGCAGCAGCTACCCGGCTTTGGTCTTTCGAACCATCAGTGTATATGGAGAGGTGGTCTGCAAACTGGCCTTGAATCTCTGCATGCAGTCCTTGGTACTCGAGTGGATGTGTCCCAGATTTCCTCAGTTCCGTGAGTCGAGGAGGATAACCGATGGCTTTCTCAACGACCTCGGGGGATGTTCTGGGACTTTGGCATCCTCCAACAATCCTCCAACATGTCAAACTGCCTTAGGCCTCCAAATGAGGTTTCATTCGGAGCCTCAGTGGCCGATGTAATTTGGCCTGGCTTCATACCTGGATTCGTCTTTGTTGCTCGAATAGACAATTGTGTGCAGGATTCAATGCATTAGTTTTTATCTTGACTACATATTGCATGGCCAGTTTGATTCTCCTGTTATTAAGTGATGGTTCATTGGCTTCGACATAATGGCTCTGAACTGGTGAGGTGCGGAAGGCCCCAAGGGCCAGGCGCAGTCCCTGGTGGTGGATCGTGTCTAGCAGCCCAATATATGATTTCCTTGCGGAACCATATACTATGCTGCCGTAATCCACTCGTGAACGAACCAAGGTTCTGTACACGGAGAGCAGAACATCTCTGTCCGCTCCCCACTCTGAGCTGGACAGCACCCTCAGAATATCCAGCGCTTTCAGGCATCTTGTTTTCAGGTACTTTATATGTGGCACAAAAGACAGTTTTGCGTCGAGAATGAGGCCCAGAAATTTGGTTTTCTCAACGACTTTAATGGGATCCCCATCCAGGGTCAGCTCCGGTTCCGCATGTATTCTACGCAGCAGGCAGAAGTGCATGCAGACTGTTTTGGTCTTGGAAAATTTGAAACCGTTCAGAACTGACCATCGATGGATCCCATTTATGCTTGGTTGTAGCTGTCTCTCTATGACATTCATGTTAGCACCGCTGTAATATAAAACCCGTTTTTGTAGATCGTGGGACCTTGGTCGAGTCAAACTAATGACTTAAAAAATGTATACTTGCCGCTTCCTAGCCAGGCGCTCGGCATGATTATGATAGGGCAAGGGCTGGTTGGCTCAGTGTCGTGATAATGTGACTGAGTGGGATATCAGGTCATGGTGCTGGCGGACTGGTCTCCCAATGGGGCAGCACTATAAAGTCGCCATCATTGTGCACTGTCCTGATATGACCATAGATGTTGCCAGGAGGTAAAACACCAACAAGCAACCAACCAAAGCGAGCTCTGTTATTGAGACACATGTGAATGTGGTCCGAAGACAAAGTGTCGCCTTATGAGATGAATGTGTTTGTTCGTTTATTGTACCTACGTGTTTGTGACAATGTGCACTCATGGTGACTTTATAGTGCTGCCCGACTGAGCCCATGACCCAATATCCCACGCCGTCATATTATGCTGATATTGAGCAAACCTGTCCTTGCCCTATCCTATAAAGGCAAAATAAAAAAATGTTGGTTGTCGTCCTTTTGATGACACAAATCAGGGTCGGGTGGGTGATTTTTATTTCTTTCTTTTTCTTCAGTATTTTTTGTTAATATAGTCCGATAAAAGGATAACATGTCATTCATGTACACATCACAATGTTTTCAGTCAAACAATGAACACTGTATTCTCATTTCGAAATTTAAAGTTGAATTCATGTTTGACTCATTTGTTTGACTCGATACATTTTTAACCCCTTAAAATCAGTTGTGGCCGATTTTTTCAGTCCAGGGGGGTGACGATCACCACTTTTTTCTTTCTGGGGTTGGGGGGGTTGGGGGGGGGGGGGGAGCTAATGTCGAGTGCCAGGCGATGTAGCGACAAGTATAAATTTGGTAAGTTATTAGCTTGACTCTGCCAGATTTCAAACGCGTGACGTCCCACACGGGAAAGCAGCCAGCGCTTTTATCAATTTAGCCATCCACAAGCAAGCTTCCACCAACCAGTGTGTCATTTCAGAACGAGACTACCTACTCAATCCGAGAGACAGGGTGGGGTCTGGTAGAGTGAGCGAGGGCGGGGGAGGAGGGGGGGGGGGGGGGAGAGGAGTTCAGAGCGCCACTATCCCCCCCCCCTCATTATCCCCATCTCCCCTCACCATCCCCCATCCCCCACCCGCCCACCCTCTACATGGGGATGGGGCTGGTGCCACAACGCCTGCTCGTGGGGGGTGGGGGGTTGGGGGGGGGGGGGGGGGGGGGGGAGTACCCCCAGAACGTTGATCACCGTATTAATCACATTTATCATCGCATCCTTAATTAGGTCACGTAATTATGTCGTCGTAATTAGGTCATGTAATTAGGTCACGCCGATGTAGTTCAAAAAGTCAGTGCGTCGTCACTGCTTCTAGGTGTGGGTGGCATTTTTTGTGCGCTTCCTTTTTAAAATGGTTTTATTTTCGGCGAGGGGGGGGGGGGTGATTTAGTGGTTTGGAAAATGTTGGGGTGCGATTGGTTAAAAAAAATGTTTTTCTTAGGGGCGGGTCTGGTAATTATGTAATTTGCGGTAATTTGTGGCTAAGTACTTTAGATATGCTGGAAAGGGGGTGGACTGGCTGACCAGGTGGGACAGTGTACACTTTGTATGTGTATGGAAGGGTGTGGGTTCGATCCTCAGCTAGATCAAAGCACCAACAACAAACTTAAATTAAAAAAACTTAAATACAGAAAATTGGTCCTATTAATTTAGAGTGCCAAGCTAGGAAGATAGATAGATAGATCGTGGGTTCGAGTCCCGGTCGAGTCAAACCAATGACTTTAAAATTGATACTTGTCGCTTCCTAGCCAGGCGCTCAGCATTATTAGGATAGGGCAAGGACTGGTGTGCTCAGTGTCAGGATAATGTGACTGAGTGGGATACCAGGTCATGGTGCCGGCGGCCTGGTTTCCCAGTGGGACAGCACTATAAAGTCGCCATGAGTGCACACTGTCACAAGTCGGTGCCCGTCCTGATATGACCTTAGATGTTGCTAGGACGTAAAACAACAACAAACAAACAAATCCTATTAATGTAGAGTGCCAAGCTAGGAAGTGACAAGTATCAATTTCATAAGTCATTCGTTTGACTCGACCGGGAAGGGAAATGCTGATCTTCGGCACGGGAGGCCTGCGCTCTACCGATTCGGCCACCGCGTCCGGTCAACGCAGACGGGTGCTACTTTGTGTAGAAATCAGTGGAGCAATATACATCAATTAAATTAATCATTTTCATCATGTTCAAACTACTGACTGAGGTTTGTGGTCACTGCGTGTGCCCATCCAATGCTTCCAAAAGGGAAAGCTTGTTTAATTTAATGACGCATCTAGAGCACATTGATTTTTATCATTGGTTATTGGACGTCAAACATATGGTCATTCTGACATATTTCTTTGGAGGAAACCCGCTGCCACCACATAGGCTGCTTTTTCCGATAAGCAGCAAAGGGTCTTTTAGTTTTATATGCACTTCCCCACAGACAGGACAGCATATACCACAGCCTTTGATGAACCAGTTGTGGACCACTGGTTGGAACTGAAAATAGCCCAAACTGAGCAGGATCGATCGGATGACCCACACCTTCACAGGTGGACACGCTACCGCCTGAGCTACATCCCGCTGCCGCCAATGTTTGAAATTAAATGGATGAATAGAATCCTAACGGTAACTCAGCTCCAAGCCATTTGTGATAACACAAGAGACCCGAGTATGGGAAACAAATGTAAACAATGAATGGTTTTAGCGGTATGCATGCTGGAGAATTTCAAACAAGGTGCCGCTATATTGATGTAGTAACACAGGCAGATTGGGAAAGATTTTCTCTTGACCGACTGGCAAATATAACTGGATCTCCGATGGTAGGGGTAGCTTACCGGTAACCAGCGTGCGAGATGAACGATACCGGCTTCGAAGCAGACCTCCCCGCATTCCAGGCCGCTCAGTGACACCTCCAACACCTGAGTGGCAGTACATAGACAGCAGTGCCGGGTTAATAAACAGGATAATTGCATAAATAATAATATGTGTATAAGAAACTATAGCATAGTATATGTCCTATCCTAGTGATGTTATGTGCCAGGCTAGGAAGCGACCTATGCATAAGTTATGTAAGACAGAAAATAAATAATAAAATATGGCTTTTTCTAAAGATAAGAAATTTCATGATACTAAACATGGCCATCAAAATTTATAAATCTATGATACGGCCATACTTTGATTATGGAGACATAATATATATGGGTGGGCAGAAAAACACTACTAGCCAAATTAATAAGGCTACAGGATAAGGCACTGAAAATTTGTTTAAACGTAGAAAATAGACATCCAATATCTCACATTCATAAACAAACAAAAACAGCAACACGAGCCACCAGAAGGGAGTCACACCTAAAAGTTATAGCGTTCACCTACAGGAGAGACACAAAATATGTTCATAAAACAACAACAAGTACCCAAAGAAATGATGCGCCTATTATAACCCATAGCAGACCTACTGCGGCTAGCTATGACAGAAGCGTCATATCTATGGCAGCACACATCTGGACTGAACAACTGAGCACAACCAGACACATAAAATCCATTGAAGCGTACAAAAAACATATACATAAAACAGAACGACCTACTGGAGAACGTAGCCATTAGTGGGTTTTGGTGTGTCGATATATTACCCATCAAGAATAGTAATTGTGGCCCAGGAAGCGCCTAAGTAGGTCTGAGATAAACACACTTGCAAATATTACTAACGAACCGTACGAGACAATAAACCACAAACTAATGACTAAAGCTGTTCAGCATTGAAAACAAGTTCTATTGTGAACGTATATGTAACGGACAGGGTAAATAAACCATCAATTAACAACAAAAAGTATCAATTTTGTAAGTCGTTGGTCTGTTTGTTGTTGTTTTACATCCTAGCAACATCTAAGGTCATATCAGGATGGGTACCGACTTGTGACAGTGCGCACTCATGGCGACTTTATAGTGCTGTCCCACTGGGAAACCAGGTCGCCTGCACCATGACCTGATATCCCACTCAGTCACATTATCCTGACACTGAGCACACCAGTCCTTGCCCTATCCTAACAATGCCGAGCGCCTGGCTAGGAAGCGACAAGTATCAATTTTAAAGTCGTTGGTTTGACTCGGCCAGAGTTCGAACCTATGACTTCCCACACCAGAAGCCAGTCAGCGCATTTGCCAATTTGGTAACCACACACCAGGTTTTGTAACCATTTTTTTAAACGCGAATTAACTTATGAATTCAAGTATCTCATTACAAAACAGTCACTTATTTTAAGGGTTTTATGGTACCAATATTTGTTTCTCCTTTTTTGTTGTTGCCATGCAACCAAAAACGCTAATTGGGTTCATTCAACAAAATGGACTGCAATTTTTTTTTTTTTTTTTTTTGCGAACTGTTTGCTTTGTCCCCTGTGTATTGAGTTCCACGCTGTCGTCCTTCTCTCCCTCTCCACCCCCAGATGTACCTGACTGTCTATTCTCCTCCCCCTGCCCTTCCCTCTCCCTCCACACACACACAACCCCCCACCCCACCCCCCTCCACTCACCCCCTCTTTTTTTTCAAGTTTATAATCCTCGTCCATTGTGTATCAACGTCTCGTTAGAAACCAACCACCCCACACCCACTCACCCACTCACCCCCACCCCCGTATTCAGCCCTATGCTGAGCGCATTCAAACATCCATCCATTATCGCCCACTTCCGAAAATGTCGTCTGCGCTTTCTTCGCCTCGGAAGTGGCGCCAAAATTAATACTGGGCATGCGGCGTAGTAATCTTTGGCTGCGCGTGTGGTGTGAGGAGGCAGGGAGGGAGGGGGGTGACTTTGGCGCGGAGGTGGCGCGGACTATTTTGTCAGCCCAGGCCCCATTCAATGGAGAGGAGTATCCTTGTGTGGCAGTGGTCTGCTGGCGCCCATTGTGCCGCGCATGTTTGCGACGCCCTGCGCATGCTCGAGTATTTTCATTATTCCGAGGGGCGGCGCCACCGCCCAGAGGGCAACTGTCACAAACTATCCACCGACCTTTTAAACTAAAATCCTTATTTTATTTTGTTTATTTTTTTTAATGTGTTCCCTATTTTGGTTCATTAAATAGTTTTGTATGCTATAAATTCAAAGCCCACTTCCCGTTTTGGCAGCTCATGAGACTTGAACCCTCGGTGAAGTCAAAACAATGAGGTAAAAATGTATATGTGTGACAACTTAGCATGGCGTTCAGCAATATTAGGATAGGGCAAGGAGCAGCGGAATGAAAACAACAAAACCAATTGTCTGCGATTGAAATTGCCCATGCTTAATCCACGAATGTAACAAATTATTCTTAGCAACTGTAATGTGTTTATTGATAGAGTATTTTCCATATTCTGATCGCATGAGTGAGTAATTTGAGATACCCCGGACACCCCTGGCTACTTCTGGTTGGTTGGTTGTTGGAGGTTTACATACTGGCAACATCGAAGGTCATATCAGGACGGGTACCGACTTGTGACAGTGCGCATTCATGGTGACTTTATAGTGCTGCCCCACTGGGAGACCAAGCCACCAGCACAATGACCCAATATCCCACTCAGTCACAATATACTGACACTGACCTAACCAGTCCTTGCCCTGTCATAATAATGCTGAGGGCTTGGCTAGGGCGTGACAAGTATCAATTATTAAGCCATTGGTTTGACTCAACCAGGGTTCGACCGTGGGTTCGAATCCCACGATCTACCAAAACGGAAGATGGACGCTCAACTCATTCGGCCATTGTGTCGGTCAGGATATTGTGGGAAGTGCTGCGAAACTACCCTATATAAAAAGCCTCGATTACATTGGGTATTGGATATTTTCACGCTAATCCCCAATCTAAGAAGCTAAATATACTACTTCCATACTTGCATATCCTGCTACTTTTTGAAAGCAGAATTGATTAAATTATGAAAATTCCATCACAGTGCTGATGGCAATATGAGACTATATATATACATATGTTGTAAATGTCTGAAAGACCAGAGGCTCAGCGCTTATAAAAGACTATGTTCAATTAATAAACTATATTTACCTACATCATCAAATGTAGATTAATAATAATAGATTTTAAAGGTGGAATGAAAAGAACCCAGTGGCCCTCATTTTGGTATGGTGGCATTCTCTTTCACTACAGCAACTGCACGCCAATATAGATAAACAATGATGACTGGAACCAGTACCGTTACATGTTGTTTGCAGTGGACTTCTCCAAAACAATTTTACTTGGATTCATATAGAGGCATAATTCACCCCTACTGGAGTTGAATATTTATTTAATTATTTAGTATCCTGTCTGATTGTGAGTATATACAAGCTAGCCACATTATGCATGAGCATGTTTATTTAATTGATTGATTTCACAATTGCAAGGCACAACCGTTAAGTGCATGTAGCCTCGCTTTCAAATGCAATCAGGGTCAGTGCTGAGAGATCTGCGATTGCACTAGTGAACCCCAGTGCCTAGTGAACCACAAATGGGTGTAGTGACACCCACCAGCACAGCTGGAATTACTGACACAATTTTCCTACACAGTGCTGAGAAATCTGCGATTGCTCTAATTGGCTACTTAACCATGGATGGAAAAAAGATGCCTAATTTTCACCATCCCTATATGGAAGCTTTCTTTGTTGCAAAATAGCGGAAAATTATTGGAATAACACTTTCGCTACTTGATTCGCTTCTGCATCGAGGCACACAACAGTAAGCCATGGGCATTGCTACGGCTCTGCTACGATCAATTGTGCAACTACCCTCATTTTCGAATCAAGATGGCGCGAGTGTGGGATCGGTCAATTATGGACTAACGCCAAATCACCCCTGCTTACTTGTTGGAATACAGACATGTGTGTATCTTATGCATAACTATGTTTATTGTTGTGGGTGAATGGTTAAGTGATGATGACACTCCTTGCGCACAGAGCTGATGTCTCTCCCAGGGGGGGGGGGGGCGAATCGTTGGTTCGCTGGGGACCGACTGACCTTGATTTTTTTCCCAGGGTTGTGCAGTGTGTGTGTGGGTTGGGAGGTTGGGGGGTTCTTGGCGGATAGGGGGTTGAAGTGATTGTGTGGGAGGGGGATTGAATGGACGGGTGGGAACTGTATTAAATAGTGATCCTTTATTTTATTTTAAATTACACATCCCAATGAAATTTTGTTAGGTAAGACACTTACATAGATTTGATTCTACATATCCACCTTATATACTGATGTGTTTATTAGACACTTGTAGCAGAATAGATGTTTTTTTTTTGTTTGTTGTTGTTTTACGTCCTAGCAACATCTAAGGTAATAATATCAGGACGGGTACCGACTTGTGACAGCGCGCACTCATGGCGACTTTATAGTGCTGCCCCACTGGGAGACCAGGCCACCATGACCTGATATCCCACTCAGTCACATTATCCTGACACTGAGCCAACCAGTCATTGCCCTATTCTAATAATGCCGAGCACCTGGCTAGGAAGCGACAAGTATCAATTTTTAAGTCATTGGTTTGACTCCACCAGGGTTCGAACCCACGATCCCACGGTCTACCAACACGGGACTCATTCGGCCATCCCGTCTGGTCCGGCTGCATATAAGGGGACACAAAGCGAATTTAATAGAATTTGTTACTGCTGAAGCCTATCGGGTCAGAAGTTTACACTTGAAGTACAGTTTAAAACAACATTACTTCAAACTATTAAAAAAAGGTGGATTATAATTAACTTAATATCTTTATCTCAGAAAATGGCAGAAATATAAAACCATCGGATTATGCAACTTCTAATTTGTGTAGTTCCACCCGTTACAAACCTGCTTTAAAAAACGCGAATTCATTGTCGAGTTAGATTCTATGAATATTTGGGACCTGCATACATTACTGGACAAGATGCCGAATTGATCAAAGCACTGGATGGCTTCCCGTGCCGACGGTCGTGGGTTCGAACCTCGGCCGAGTCAAACCTATGAGTCAAACCTATGCCTTAGAAAATTGATAAGTAGACTAGCACTGGGCATTACAAGGAGAGGGCAAGGACTGATTTGATAAGCATCGGGATAATATGATTGAGTGTGATATCGAACCATGGTGCTCGTGGCACACACTTTTAGTGGGACAGCTCTATAAAGTCGCCATGAATGCGAATTGTCACACACCCGTCCTGATATGTTGCTAGGACGTAGAACCCCAACAAGCAAACTGAAGATAGATGTATGGTGGTGCCATATGTAGGCATGTTCTGATTAGCCATTAATTAGCTCCTTTAGTCTCCTTTGTGTGATTTTGTTGTTTTTTAATGGGATGGGGGGGGGGGTAAATTGGATCTTCGGTCTTTTATATGATTCCTTTCTGGGGTAAAAAGCTACCTTTGTTTGGTTGTTGGGGCTGTGACTTAGTATATTACTTAGTCACACTTGGTGTCGTCTGTTCTGACTGAATATATCCTGTTCTGAATAATTGTCGTCTGCTCTGACGTCATTCGTCTGAGCTGACTAAATGTTGCGTGCTCTTACTATATATATATGTATTCTATCACTAAGTGTGTCAGTAGTTTAGAGTAAGGATCAGTTGCTGACGTTGAAGGTTGTATTTTCCTTACAAGTACCGTCTGTGCTCAAATAGACTAATATTACTACCAGCTAAGTCAGTATCGTCTTATTTTAAAGTTTTATAGTCCGATGAATTTAGAGTTTCTGTCGTTTTTGGAGATAAATATATTCGGCTGATCGTTATAGTCTTCCTTACATTAGTTTGAAGTAACTTTTATTTCAAAACGTTAACTTTTGAGATATTTGATGTGCAAACATGGTAAATTAATTTTGGTAAGCACGCTAAAACTCTGACACTATGGGCTTCTGCAGTAAGAGGTTCCATTTAATTCCTTCAGTATACCGTTCTATGTGGTGCCAAATGTTTAATAAGTGCACCAGTTACATATGTAGAATCAAGTCTAGATAATAGTTTTGGTTTTGAAAAGTTTACTATTTCATCGGACTATGCAGCTTAATTATAGTTTTATTTCCATTGTCTAGATATTCTTTGAAATATAACTGATTGTGCATATTCCTAGAATGCTAAAGACTTTGGGTGGCGATGCTTCCCTGGAGGGTGTTGCTGTGTGACTTGTGTTTGGAAATGGTTCTAAGCACAGACTAGTTTTAGAACCCGAACCAACGGTATAGGATTTCTTGGAAAGAGGCGTGCAGGGATGGGTCTAGCTAGTAATTATACCAAGATGGTGGCGCCATCTGACCAGACCACACAATAACTATAGCAAGACGGTAGCGCCATCTGGGTGCAATACGCCATAACGAAATGGTGTCGCCATCTGGGCGCAGAACACTATAACCAGAAGCAGGTGGCGCCCTCTGGGTGCAGCACACTATAACGAACAGGTGGCGCCCTCTGGGTGCAGCAAACTATAAAAGGCAGGTGGGCCATTTTAGGTGCAAGACACTGTAGCAAACTTCTACAAACAATGCTGAGAGATCTGCTATTCAGAACTCTTCATATTGCCTGATTAGAGGCTGGCCCCACACTGAGTCGAACGGATACAGGCACGAACATTACTCTTGCACATCCAAGTATATCAACCCACTGACACCCACGCACATACACACACTGACACCCGCGCCCATACACTGACACACACTCACACCAAACCACCGACAGCCATATGCACAGATATATAAACACTGACACCCACATATATACACCCTCACACACACACCAAGCCACTGACACCCACTTCCATACACTGACACACACTCACACCAAACCACCGACACCCATATGCACATATGACACCCACACTGACACCCACATCCACACACACACCAAGCCACTGACACACACATACTTACACTGACACACACTCACACCAAACCACTGACACCCATATGCACAGATATATACATTGACACCTACATTTGTACACACACCCTCACACACACAAAGCCACTGACACACACATCCATACACTGACACCCACTTACACCAAACCACCGACACCCATATGCACAGATATATATACTGACACACACATCCACACACACACACACCCTTACACACACACACACCAATCCACTGACATTCATACAGACAAACATTGACACCCACATATACCCACCCACACACAAACCCACCAACACACACGCTCACACAGACACTGGCTTGGTGTTTGTGTGGGTGTGTGGAAGCAGACTGGGATTCAATATTAAACACATGTTTCATTAACTGTCAGCTTCTAATCGCTCCAACGAACACTAAACGGGGTCGTCTCAGAGGTCAGGCAGTGCACATTTTAACAGCACAGAACTAAAGCCCCTATACACTCCGCGACATCGCTATGAATCTGCTACCAGGGCCGCGTTCAGGCGCCGTCTCGGAGGCGCCTCGGAGATGGCCGTGACGTCACGCTAGTCTGAACGGTAAAAGCAGTTTGTTGTCTCGAAAATGGCCACCCCCATAGGCGGCGGCCATTTGCAATGGAAAGGCTGCGCTGTCATTGGCTGAAAGCACTGAATGCGGCGGCCATTTTCGAGGCACCTTTCAGCTCCAGAATGAAAAGGGAGGTGTCTCCGAGGCGTCGCCGAGACACACCCTGAACGGAAATAGGCCAAAAAGCATCGCCGAGACGCCTCCGAGACGCCTCCGAGACGGACCCTGAATGCGGCCCAGTGTTCGGGTTTACTGCGAGCAGGGCCGGCTGAAGGTACTGGAAACTCGGGCAGTCACCTAGGGTGACATGTGCTAGGGGGTGCCACATCGGTGTTAAATTGTTTTTAATTATACTTGTAAGGACGATGAAGCTCAGCTTTCCAGGGCGCCACCAATGCTAGGGTCGGCCCTGACTGCGAGACTAAATATGTGATGATGGGAGTGAAGCGTAACCGGATGTGATGGCCAAATGGGGAGAGTACCCACTTCCTGTATGACAAGTCGTGAGTTTGATCCCCTGCCGAGTCTAACCAGAGATTTATTAAACTGACAGAAGAATTGCTATAGTTTTATTATGGGCATAGCTAAATCGAGGAATGCATTATTAATATTACAATGAATAGTGATACAAAATACAAACCACCATTGTGTAATCATCATACTTACACTTTCAAGTCATCAGATGCCAGTGTGTTTTTTTATATCGGTGTGATATTCTGGAACAACATTTACTGAATTAAATTGAATTGAATATCTCTAGAGAATGGCGCAGGCAGAATTGGAGTAGCATCGATTCAAATTGTTTTTACTTTGTGGAAAATAAATATTTAAGCTGCTCTATTGTTTTTTAAAGGCAACATATGAAAATAGAAAATATAACCTTGCTTCTTTTTTTTATCAAATCAACTGTAATAGTATATTTTCCGAGTTGGAGCTAGTTCAAAATTGATTTCACTGTGATGATTCACTTTCGGAAAAAAATCATAGAAAAATTAATAACAATAACAATGTTGACTACTTGTTTTCCACTCATCATTTTGTAAAGTAGGCGGGTGATTGCTTTTATTGGTTACCTATAGAAGAACCCAGGGTAGAAATAGATGGAACGTCTCAATGAAAGGGATATGAAAATTCACAACGCCCTCATAGACATGGTCATGGCGTAGTTTAACATTGGTGTTGTGGATAGATAGATAAATTACTTCTGATGAATAGGCAACTCTGCAATATATATTTACTAGTTACTTCTGACAAGAATGCAATATCCATGTGTGGGAAATATATGATGTAAACAAAGACACTGAATGTGCCTGTACTGTAGCGCCTGTGTCAATCGATGAAACAGAAAGCATGTGCCGGATTTAGATGAAGAGAGGACCTAGGCTATTCCACTTGTGAAGCCTCCCAAGGGCCTATGACAGTGTCAAAAAATATTATACACCTTGGGCAGAGGTTCCCTAGATTGTGAGGCCATAGGCTTCAGCCTGCCAATCCCATAGGTAAATCCGGCACAGCAAAAAGCACTCTAGTATCAAAGTAATTAGAGCAGAGATGTTCTGTGTAATAGATTAGCTCTGTCACCGACCCACCCCCTGTGGCGGTGGAAAGAACCCATCCCGAGGGTAAGATTTCAAAATGAATGTATTGTGGATAGCGCACAAACCACAGAGGAAACTACAACTTTTTTAAACCAAAACATTGAATCGCACAAGGTCTTCCCTTTAGTGCCAGGTTAATAAATGCATTACAGTGTACACTACATAGTGAGTTCCTATCAACACTTTCACACGTGACTTTAGATTTGTTTAAAAAGCTTAATTAAAGTATAGATTTAGAACTAGAATAAAAGCTACTTTGATAAGTTTTTATTGTTTTATATATGCTTTTATTATTGTAATAGATTCATAGTAAGAATAGAGATTGAGTCTGGTGCGGCAGGCATTGTACGCAAGTCTTTTGAAGTTTCAAACAACTTCCTGTCGACATGAACAAAATTAATTGTTGTCTGCATTTAGACCTAGCTAATTCTAAAACAGGTTAATTCTATATTTATATCTAGACATGCTTAAACTTGCTACTGTCGCTGTTAGTTGTTACACACGCGAATTATTTTGTTTAAATGCTAACCATTTTTTTGTTGTTGTGGGGGGTGGGGAGATCTTATCCACTTAGAAAGTTTCACAACAATCAGTTTTTCATGCCAGGTTTCAACTTACAGCCAACACCACAACATACTGATGTTCAAAACCACATATATTATATCCTATTAAAGATATTTTCTTTAAAGTGAGGTACCATTTTGAAGGTAGGGGGGCCTTTATTCCTGATCTTCGCAACTACCTGTCCAGAACAACTGTTCGTATAACTGTTCATATCCAATTCTGAAAATAGAAATAAACATCTCCAAATGCTTACATATTGATAGACATTAATTAAATTACTTATACTGATTATTACATTTAACGGCAAGGCCATACAAACTTAGTTTACCCACAACCCGAGTTTCAGCTCAGTGGCCATGCCCCCCCCCCCCCCGACAAAAGTATTTTAGCGAAGATATTTTCTCACCCCGCCCCTCTGTTGTAGGCATCAAAACAAATCTCCTGTCAAAAGTTAGATGTTCGGTACCTTTAGTGAATCCTTATGGGTAAATCATGTGGTTAACATGGAGACAGCAGTGCCAGTGTGTCTTCAAAATATTACACTAATAATGAGTAATAATATCGTGGGAGGGTTTCCAACGTGGGCTGTCACTCGGGTGAGTCGGCATTTCGGTATGGCCGGTTTGGGAAAGTTGCGACACAGTTGCATTCCCATCTCGCGGGTGTGTGTATATAAGGAAGCATGCGTATGTTAGTGGCTGGGAACATGTCCATGCTATATCAAAGTGATTCATGAAGGAAATCTCACCCTCTTGTCACTTGTGCGACAACACTTTTATGGATCAACTGCTGGGGCAAAGGACTGAGAACTGCTGCCACCTGGTGAGTAGGTACAGGAACTATTATTAATAATCTCGATGCCGCCATCTGGTGAGGAAGTGGTGAGGTACTGACTCCATCGGATCTTTTCCGAGAGTTCACTCGTCCAATGAATAGACTACATCACGGTTCCGAGTGCGCATGCGCTGAAAACGGCGTTGGGAGCAAAGCAAGATAAAGGCGTACGCCCATTGAGTTTGCCGATACGCCTAGGCCAAAACTGGCATTTTATTCAAAATAAATAGAAATACATAACAATTTGGCATAAACATGGACGGAAGGATGCAATATAATAATATAATGAATATGTTTAAGACACAACTCTCCATAATTAAGCATTTTGAGCTAAGAAACATACAATTTCAGTCACTTTACAGGCTGATGTTTACATTACCATTGATTAGCCAGAAGTAATTCTTGTTCTAAATATTAAAATGTCAAATGTGTCAACAAAAACTTGTTTCAAAGAAATATATAACCAATATCTGATAAACCCTACTCATTTTCTATTTCTACATATGTCATTAACCATAGAATATAAATAAAAACATGAATAAAATAAATAAAACGGACTCTAGCTATGGCTCTAACACTAGTCTGAGTGCCTAGATTTGTCTAAATCTAAATGCACATGGCATAAGATCTCATGGTTATATTGATGTAAATGCAATGCTGGATAAAAGATTAATATCTTAATTTATTATATATATTTTTTTAGTTGGTATTCTATGTTTCAAACAAGAGCTGAAATGAGCTGAAACTAGCACATTTCATAGCTGCACCCAGTGTATTAGCATGTGTCATGTGCTTCTCATTGCTTTGTTTTGCTCTGATGCATCCCACAATGCACCACGCCACTGGAACCATGATGTAGTCTATTGGGTTTGGAAAATAAATCATTGGTGGAAACATAAGCAAAAGTATCAGTTCTTGGTAGAATTGAGATAACATATCATCTCAAAGTGTACTTTTGTCACAATCATAGGCAGTTACGAATAGCTCAATGGGTATGAACGACGATAATTTATAGTAACCATTATTTCCTTTTCAGTGTATATATATATATATATAGTATAGTTATACGAGTCTTACCTTGGTACAGATGATGGATAACTGTTGTTTTACCGAGGTATAAGCCTCGGATAGATGTGGGCTAGGGAGAGGTAAGCACGTCCGGTACCAGCAATCTTAACCTACTTATTGAGGATAAAAATGACTTTCAAACAATGGATACTATTACTTTACCGAAAAGGTACAACAACGGAATAGTGGCAGGGTGTGGCGGGAGGGCCCTAGCCCACATCTATCCGAGGCTTATACCTCGGTAAAACAACAGTTATCCATCATCTGTACCAAGGTAAGACTCGTATAACTATACTATTTTACCTCGGTAAACAGCCTCAGGCTAGCCTCAGGCTAGGGAGACCTTTACATAATTCATTTTTATCCTTAATATCATTCTTTCTTATTATTATAACATTCTAAATTTTTGTTCTCACCTATTCTTGTTAGTTGGCGAGAAGACGCTTTGCAACGCCGGTAGGCTTTTCTAGTCGTTTATTATAATGTTTTGCAAACGACTTAGCCGTCTTCCAGCCTGCATGCGCTAGTATTCTTTTCACAGAAATACCAAGCACCCGTGCCTTGGAGACCATGGCTCCTCTAGTTGAGTGGGAAGAGTATTTACTCGTATCCACTCCAGCCAATTTCAACACCGTAATTGTCCATCTGGCAAGTGTGTCTCGTGAAATCGCCTTATGTGGCTTTATAAAGCTCACTAATAGTTGTTGTGATGCACGTAAATCCTTTGTCTTGTATATATAAGCCCGTATGGCCGACACAACACATAATTTCCGATTATTCGGAAAACAGTCTAAGTGAACCGTTGATAAAGGGTCACCTAACGTGTTCGATTTAAGCAATTTTTCTAAATCAAACGTAGCTTGTTCCTTGTCTATTTCTAATCCAGTTAAGGATAAAGCAACAATCGTCTGTCCTCTGTGTCCGGTTACTAACAATAACAGGACCGCGACCTTAAAACCTAACTGTTTTATATCTAACCACGAGTTGTGAGGCCAAGCCTGAAACAACTTAAATACTATAGAAACATCCCAAAACCGACTATACTTTGGTTTTGGAGGATTCCTTTGATAAATTGAACGAAGTAAATAACAAATAACATAATGTTTTCCAACTGTTTCGCCATCAATTCTAGGTAATATAATTGATAACGCACACCTCGCCGCATTAATCGATCCAAAGGAAAGTCCTTCATCCTCTAGAGAACGAAGAAACCGAGCTACTTGTGAAATCTTTGGATTTGTTGGCTTAACTTTCATTAACAAACAATGTACACCCCATTTCTTTAAATAGGTTGTATACATTTTGACAGTTCCTGGCCTCCAGGCATCCGATACTATCCTATCCTCAGTAATTCTGTCCAATCCAAATTGCTGTAGCTGCTTCCTTAGAAAAGGAATGCCAATAGGGGCGTCGTTGACACGTCGCCGTGAACCACTAGCGGTCCGTGGTGCGTCAGATTCCCGAGTTTTCTTGGGAATCGTATATGATCTTTTGCCAGTTGTGAAACTGCTGGCAGCCAAGGTTGCGTGTCCCAATCGGGCACCACCAGTATCGCATGTGTCCCTTCCAAGCCGATTTTTCTCACTACTCGGCTGATAATGCTAAATGGTGGGAAAATATAAAAATAATTATTTTCCCAGGTAATAGCAAACGCATCTACTTTCCAAGCATCCGGTTCAGGATGCCAAGAAACATAACAGGGTAACTTGTTATTATTTCGTGATGCAAATAAGTCAACTTCAGGTGTACCCCATTTTTCACAAACGAAGTTAAACAAAGGTGTAGAGAGAGACCACTCTAAATGGTCATGGAAATTTCTACTTTTATAATCTGCAAGTGTATTTTGTGACCCTGGAATATGCGCTACAGTCAGCCAGACTTGTTGAGCCTGTGCCCAGTTCCAAATCAGTTTAGATAACTGATTGCAAGACTTTGATTTGGTTCCACCCATGTTACGAATATATGCCATGGCAGTAGTATTATCAGTTAGTATTCTAACCTGTGATTTATTTATCTTTACTAAACTACGTAAGCCCAGATAAATAGCACGCAATTCTAGTGCATTAATATAGTCTGATTTTTCATCATCAAGCCATCTACCTCCTGTTGTGACCCCATCTCGATGAGCTCCCCAACCTTCTAACGAAGCATCAGTAGTAATTACTGTATTAGGTTCCGCCATGCGGATTGGATTTGGTGAACTTGCTATATGTTGCATCCACCATCCAATATCCTGTAACCCTTCTTGCGAAATAAACATCTTTCGCTCAAAATTGCCTTTAGTTCGTGTTAACGCTAAATTTTTATCTATTTCTAGCGACTTAATATGGGCCTTCCCATATAACACAGCAGGTGCATATGAGGTCATTATGCCAATAAGAACAGCAACCTGTCTAATTTTTGGCTTTGATAACTTAATAAGCTGAGTCGCTGTAGTCATAAACTTAATTAGTTTTTGTTCTGTTATCGACACTGTAAGGGACTGTGTATCCAGAATAAACCCTAAACATTTGAGTTGTTTTGTTGGTTTAAACACTGACTTTTGTTGATGTACATAAAACCCCAATTTAGTGAGTAATGCACATAAATCCAAAACTGCATTCACACAACCAATTTGTGTTGATGCTATAATAAAAGAATCATCTATGTATGGAAACATTATATGACCCTTCCTCGCCATTACCGAGAAAACAGGTTTAAGCAATTTAGTAAATAAACGTGGCGCACAAGCTAAGCCATTCGGCATACAGGTAAACTCATAGAGTTGGTTATCCCAAATAAATCGAAGAAATTTTCGGTATTGTTCCATTATGGGAAGCGTATAATATGCATCCTGTAAATCAACACTAGCCATCCACGCATCTGGTGTAATCAGATCTCGTGCCGTATCTAGAGAGAACATTTTAAAATGTCGATATTCCAACCTTTTATTAAGGATTGTTAAATCCAGGATCATTCGAACATCACCATTAGGCTTCGGTCTCGAGAAAATGTTTGAAATAAACTGTCCTGAACAGTGTGTCACTTTTTGTATAATTCCTTTCTCAAAGAATTTATGTACCTGTTTAGTTAGTGCGTCTCGTTCAACTGGTTGAATGTTATATGGAAAAGGTATTATACTTTGTACAGGAATTTGTGTAAAAGGAATTTGAACACCCCTAACTATTTCTATAATTTCTTGGTCACTAGTAATTTTGTGCCACTCAGAAATATGATTACTAATATTACCAGCCACAAAGTTGCTTACAGTTTGTGTGTTTTTAGAGGCTGCAGGGACTTGTAAAGTTTGTGTTTGGACCTCTACTTGGACCCGCCCCTGGGGAAAGGTCTCGACGAGTTGAACCCTCGACCTATTGGCCGTACGGTGTTGTCGGTCCAGCCTGGGCGAGCGCCCCGGCCCCGAAACCCTTGACCGAAGTTTGAACTCGGTCTGGTTCCTCTGGTGAACCGTCGTGGACGAAAATCCCCTCGTGACTTTTTGAAACGAGGAGCTTCCTGTTTCTTCTTGCCATCCATGTTTTTGCCACTCTTGGCTGCAGTCTCTACCG
>JASIRB010001590.1:0-43341 GCA_030323885.1 Branchipolynoe longqiensis | reverse complement strand
TCCCTTCGTTTGTCTGGTTGAGCGTATTAAACTGGTATCTGACCACCGTAATGTTCGTCTTACCTTCGCAATATTTTTTGAAAGCCGCAATTAAAATTTCTATCTTGTCCCGATCAGCTGTATTTATATCCAGTGTGCGATGTATCTTCTGTGCTTCAGCCCCTGCTACGTGTAAAAACACGCAGCACTGGACTTTCTCCGACTTGTTACTTACTCCGGCCGCTGTCGCATAAATCTTGTATGAATCAACCCATTGATACCAGTTCAGAGTGAGATTGCCCTCTAGGTTGAGTGGCATCGGGGGTTTTAATCCAGATAATGCCATAATCCCTGAAGGCAAGCCACATCTGACACCATGTAAAGTACGAGTCGACACTTCGAGTTCCAGTTAGTGACTGACGTTTATTCTATCCACAGTTTCCTAGGCAACCTACCAGTCGCAGCTGGTTCCCTCGTGTACCCGGTTGACCCATATATCTTACAGTTAGTACCAATGGAAATAGATATTTACTGTCCAAATTGATCATTGTAGTGGTTGGGTAGAATATAAATCATTGCCTGATAAATCAGCAAAAGGTGTTCATGATTACATATTCAATGATTATATTCCTCACCATTCAATTCATTGTGTGTTTAGTTCTGATAATGGGTTAGAATTTAAGAATAAAATGATTATAGATAGGCATACTACACTCTGTCATCCACAGTCTAATGGGGTGGTGGAATGTTACCATAGAACAGTAAGAAGCATCTTGAGGAAGCTTCTTAGTGTTTCCTCAAGATGCTTCTTAGTGTTCTATGGTAAGCATCTTGAGGAAGTTTGTCTCACATCACTCGACGAAATAAGTGAAGAATTGGCTCGCACCATTGCTGGAAACTCTTCTTTGGCAAACTGCCTTCCGGGCTTTCGGGCCGTCAAGGAACGCCAAGAGCGAAAGCTCTTAGACTTTTCCTCCGATGGTGAGGAGCACTACAACTCCCCATTCAGTATGGGTGAGTTGAGGTGTTCTTTGGAAAGCTTGCATGACACAGCAGTTGGACCTGATGGAATTCATTATCAATTTTTGAAACATCTCCCTGAACATGCACTGAGACTGTTGCTTCAACTCTTAAACAACATCTGGGAGTCGGGTGTCGTCCCCGCCTCTTGGCGGGAGGCGACAGTAATACTAATTCCCAAACCTGGTAAAGACCAGAGTGAAGCCAACAACTATCGTCCCATAGCCCTCACAAGCTGCATCTGTAAAACCATGGAGCGCATGTTAAACAACGCATCATCTGGCTACTGGAGTCAGGACACCACCTGTCCAACCTTCAATGTGGCTTCAAACGGGGCGGTAGCACCCTCGACCATTTGGTGTGCACGGAGACCTTCATAAGAGATGCTTTCCTTAAGAAGGAGCATGTTGTGGCTGTCTTTTTCGACCTCAAAAAAGCCTATGACACAATGTGGCAGCATAGCATCATGGAGGATCTTCATGCAATTGGCCTTTGTGGCCACCTGCCAATTTTCATTAGAACTTTCTAGCCTTCAGGCATGTCCGCGTCCATGTCAAGACTACCTATTCCAGCCTACACTCACAGGAACTAGGAGTACCTCAAGGCAGCATACTGGCCATGACCCTTTTCAGGGTCAAGTTCAATGGTATTGCTGCTGCTGTAAAGTGGGGGTCTCCTGTCGTCTTTTCGTGGACGACTTTGTTTTATATTACAGAGGTGCTAACATGAATGTCATTGAGAGACAGCTACAACCAAGCATAAATGGGATCCATCGATGGTCAGTTCTGAACGGTTTCAAATTTTCCAAGACCAAAACACTCTGCAGATTGCATTTCCAGGCATTCCTTAATGGGTTTAGTGTTGATTACGCCGGGAGGGGGAGACGCCGTACCCGAAAAATGTGCGATTAGGTTCCAACTGTCATTGGGATAACAAACATTGAAAGAACCCCGCAAAGACTCTAGTTTCTCACACTTTACTGCAAGGGAGGTCTTCATTTCCTCCTAGACCTGACTCCCTGTCATGGGTGTCCCATTAAACGGTGTCCTGGCAAAGGCTGTCCCATTAAGGGGTGTCCTACTAAAGGGTGTCAAATTAATGGTTTCCCCTTAAAGGGTGTCCCATTAAAAGGGTGTCCAACTAAAGGGTGTCCCATTAAACGGTGTTCCATTAGTGGGAGTCAATGACAATAAATGGTGTCCCATTAAAGGGTGTCCCATTAATGGGTTCCCCTTAAGGGTGTCCCATTAAAGGTGTCCAGCTAAAGGGTGTCTCACTCAAGCCTTAGTCACGAATCCATTACGGCATGCTTGCGGTGTCCATAAGTCGCTGCATCGCCAAAACCGTGTGGCTACCGTACAGTTGGATATGGCGACCGTATGGGGTCTGTACAGTGTTTTTTGCTAGCCACAAGAGATTGCATTTTTTTTAAATTGAAGTTATCTTAACTTCAGAAAATCGCAACGCCGCAGGCTGGAATCCCGCCGGAATCCTCAAAGGAAACAATTTTGTCAAACAACTGAAATCTCAAATCTGTTTCTTCAACTTCTTCATCCTCAGTCTTCAAACTCCTTTCACTTTTTTTTTAGTGCCTTTTGGTGGTATTTTGATCCCTTGCTTTTGTTTGTATATGTGCAGTGGTGCGGCCTGTGCAGTGTGACAGCAAAAATGTAAGACGTCGTACAGTGACCTATGGCTATGCCTTGCGGTGACTTGTGAATAGATAAACTGCAGACCGCAACATTTGCATAAACTGCAAGACACACCACAGACTGCAAAACACATCATTTGTGACCTAAGCATAAAGGGTATCCCATTAAAGGGTGTCCTATTAAAGGGCATCCTATTAAATTGTGTCCCATTACAGGGTGTCCTAATACAGGGTGTCCCATTAAATGGGGTCCCATTAATGGGTGACACTAGCCATTGTAGTGTCATACGCTTAGCCTGGGGTCCTGACTCTAACCACATTCAACCTACTCTAACATAACCTTACATGGTATGTTCATGGAGTGGGACTGAGTCAGTCATTCTGTCAGATTAATTCCAAAGTAACTGCTTTCATCAACTTGATGCTTGGCACTAGTATTAGTCAGGCATGTCATTTCTCCGGTTTTAACCGGTATTCCCGTTTTTTCTGGCCGCCGAAACCGGAATTCCCGGTTTTTTTAATTCTGTTTTTTTGTTTTTCCGACTTCCGAAACACCCTTGAAATACGCTATTTGCATCCCTCTCGCGAGTCAGTGGGATGCCGTGTGTCCCCACGATAACCTAACAACAATTTCAAGGTTTTTTCCCTGCACCCAATCACATGCCTGTTTAGTGAAATGTTACCCTAATGGTGACACTGAAAATATAAGACGTACCTTGTTATCTCCCAATGCTGTTGGGTACCAGCACTATTCCTTTTTTCTTTGTAGGAATCTTTTATTTATCTTAGACTGCTATATATATATGAATAAATATAGCATAATAGTGCCAGAGGACCAGCGCCTCGGCACTAAAAAACAATTTTATTCGCTGAGTAAAATTCATCTTTTTTTTAAAAATAAAGAAGATAACAATAGCAGTTAAATACACAATTTGTAGCATATAGGATAATGGATCGTTCATGTTGGTTCCTCAACATGGGTAATTTGTGTGCGAACAAGGGGCTGCTATAGTGGTGCCTGCTGGGTTCCACTTCCGATGCCGAAAATAGCCCCCTGCCGAACCTCCGATGGACCAACTCTCGCCCGCGAGATCCGTGACGTCACTTCCAGTCAACGACAGCCGGCCAGGCCTAAGCTTCCACCACTACACCTCCAGCAGCCGGACAGACGCCAACCACCAGCTTACTCGGCCTCCCACCCATCCCTACAATAAGACTGATTCGTTAACTGATCTGAACTTATTTGACATTTTCCTTGTACCTTCACCTTGCTTAAATAAAGTCCATATCATGCAGTTCCTTGTTTGTGTTGTAAATTACTAATATTTACCTACAAGTACCACTGTAGTTTTATAACACTGATATGACTAAATCAATATTAGGTGGTTACAGTGATATAAGCTGGACTATAATCTGATAATACCTACAGATGGGTTATGTAAGTATGGCTATAATAGTGATGATATTTATACTAAAGCATTGGCTAGGGTTCCCACTGTGCACTGATCTCACTGGAAGTCATTCATACAGGCTGGAGTTAGTAATTTCTCAGTTTTCTCATTTTGTTAGGTCATCAGCACCTATTATGTTCTGAATTGCTTACACTCCAGCACTACTTACAAGATGTTATGCTTTTGTATCAAACCGCAACTAATATTAGAACTTCCAAAGTCGTCTTTCTTTTCTTTAAACAAATATTGGTTATAGATTTGTTTTATTTCTTTTTAATATATTTTTTCTATAGACTTTGTTATTTGTTGGATAATTTATTATGCAAATATTATTTAGAGACAGAGTACACTTGTATTACCCATGGGTGGCGGTTAATACATAAAGGCAATATTTCGATGTGCCCAATTTAATCTGCTTGTAGCAATTATGTATTTGTTTGTATTTCATAAGACCCCATACTGCTTATCAGAAAGATTGGCCTATGTGGCGGTGGCAGCTTTCCTCCAGAGAAATATGTCAGAATGATCATATGTTTGATGTCCAATAGCCGATGCTAAAAGTCAATGCGCTCTAGAGGTGTCGTTAAATAAAACAAACTTTCCGTTTTCTTTGTATTTCCTCGCCTCTGCTGTTGGGTAGCAAACTAATACGTGAGCCTCCCTGTCAGCTGCTCTCCTCGAATGTAGCCGGTGAGGTCAGCAGGTTGGAGAGCTTACCTCATTTGGCCTATGGTGGTTATAGTACCCGTTTGACCACCGGTTGAATTACCAAGGCCAAATTATATATAGGATTAATGTGCAGGTTCACAAATATGGTAGTGGCACACTGAGTTTTGGGATGTTTTCATATTGGAATATATCACTACAAAGCAGCATGACGGCTCACATTAACGTCAAGGAGATGAGCGCAGTTATGGCGGCCAAACATTGGTGCCCATATTGGCGCGATAATTTCCTGAATATTTCCAGGACATTTAGTTGGGACCTGATTGAGTAAATGAACAGTGAATATTAGGAAATAATTAATGTATTACAACAAATGGCTATAGGCCAGAACTGTCCATGATAGTACTGTGTTGGTATAGCCATAACTCCCAAACAATAGAGGAACCTTCAGCCAACCATGGGGTATATGCTGTTATATGGCCCACTCATATACTTCCACTTGCCACTGGGGGAGGTCCTGTGTGGACTGTTGTACATCATTTAGATATATTTTTTGCATCAATCAATCAATCAATAGTTCCATCCTCTAGTCGAGGGTTGGATGCAATGGTTCTCCACTTGTCCCGATGTTGTGCTGTTCTGATAGACTGTGAATAATTCAAGCCTGTCCACTGTGAAATATTTGTAAACCATGATGTTCTTGGTCGCCCTCTCCCTCTGCTGCCATTCACCTTCCCTTCCAACAATGTACGGTATATTGAACTCTGACGAATGATGTGGCCAAAATAAATAAGTTTCTTTGTCTGTATAGTGGCAAACAAGCTTTTCTTATTTTTAATTTTTCTGAGAACTTCTTTGTTGGTGATCTTCTTTGTCCATGATATTTTCATCATCCTTCGATAAGTCCACATCTCAAATGCTGCTAAACGTTTGTACATTTTCTTAGAGATTGTCCATGTCTCTGCCCCATACATTAGAGTAGACCACACATAACACTGAAGAATACGCTTCCTTGTTTGTATTAATATCTTACTTGATGCTAACACTCTATACATTTTGGAGAATGTTGTTTGGGCTATTGTTATCCTTCTTTTAATTTCTTCCTCACATCTCCCATCATTTGTAATCTTTTGTCCGAGATATATGAATTCAGATACTTGTTCTATGTTTGTGCTATCTATGGTTATATTGACATTTGGTTTATCTGTCTTTTTACTTATAACCATTGTTTTGGTCTTCCTGGCATTCATCTTCATGTTGAATAGTATTCCAGCTTTATTGATTCTATTCACTATATCTTGTAGGTTTTTCTCACTGTCTGCTAGTATTACACTGTCATCCGCATATCTAAGATTGTTGACGTTCATGCCACCTATTGTCACTCCCTTGCAATCTTCAATGTGTCTGAAAATCATCTCTGTGTACAGGTTAAATAGACATGGTGACAATACACACCCCTGTCGAACTCCTCGTTTAATCATAACTTCATCCGATAGGCCCTGCTCCATTTTTATAAATGCATGTTGTGTCCAGTATAAGTTCACAATTAGTTTAATGTCTTTATATGCTATGGACAGTATAAATACAGCCTCAATAAACAAATTTAAAAAGCACCAAAAAAAACACCTGTAACGCACACTATCAGCAACGACTCAGCCATACTAAACATATTACCGCATTCCTCGGCCAAGTGGTTGCTACTCCAGAGTCCATACTGTTCTTACTTGCACCAGTCCACGCTGTGGACTTTAACTGTCCAAGTCTGGCTCAGCCTGGCCCCATAGCACATCAACAACAACTTCCCCAAGTTGTACTTGCACGTTTGCGCTCACCTACGTATTGTTTGACCTACCATGCAATTCAAATGTTTTTAGATATTGATTTTGAGTCAAAATTCCAGATATTGGAATCCACAGACTTCTTTTTTTAAATATCGCCATCAATGTTTTCGGTAAACACGGGTGACCTGAACCACCCCCACAACTGCCCACCCCGTTATCGACAAAAAGCAGCAAAGTAAAATATCGGGTTCCTCTTCATCTGGTTATTTTCCAGCCTGCCATATGATTCAAATATGTTTGGACAATAACAAAAATGAGAATAGAACTGCTCATCGCACACTTTTGTGCAGTTAATTTTGTGTCATGTCCTCTGCTGTTTGGGGCCACCTAGGGCCGCCCTCAACTTAACAAACAACTCACCTAATTACTATCATCTATCCTTATCTGTCGATGTAGGATCATCCTCTTCGGTTCAATTAAAATAAAATAAAAATAAAATAAAATAAAATATAAAAACAAGTCAGAACGAATCGAGTCTGGTGTTGTTTTATTCTCTGAACAGATTGCCACACACTGTCTTTGTTTATATCTGCCAATATACTCTAGGTGGCGCCAGCCGTCACCTCCCGTTTTGATGACTTAACTCCCGCTTCCAACACTAGGAGACACCAGTGTAGCGCCGTAGCACTATAGCACTATATTATTCTTTTTGATTTAGCACGCGTTCACAATCACGTAGCCTATCTTTAGTTTTTGTTTTACATAAGTTTATATTTTGGGGGTGTTTATGTTTTACATAAGTTTATATTGTGGGGGTGTTTATGTTTTGCGGTTGTTTAGTGGGATGTGGTGCAACCACCCAACAATGAGCCAATACAACCAGCAATCTAAAACCAACTAACTAGCCAACTAACAAACTAACCAACTGACAAACTAACCAACTAACCAACAACCAACAAACCAACAAAACAACCAGCAACCAAAAAACAAACAACCAATCCGCAACCAACAACCAACAACACACCAACAAAACAACCAACACACAACCAACCAAACAACCAACAACAAATCAACAACCAATCAACAACGAACAATCAACGACCAACAACCAACCAACAACCGGAAATCAACAAGCCAACCATCAACCAACACCAACAACCAAACAACAACTGACAACCAACAACCAAACCAATAATCGGGGATTATCACTAATCGACCAACAACCAACCAACAAACAACAACCAACAAACATACAACCAGCAACCAACAAACAACCAATCCGCAACCAACAAACAACAACCACCAACACACCAACAAAACAACCAACAAACCACCAAACAGACAACCAATAACCAACAACAAATTAACAACCAACAATCAACAACCAACAATCAACAACCAACAACCAACACCCACAGCATCCAAACAACAACCGACAACCAACAACCAATCCAACAGCAACAAATAATCCAACACCCAACAACCAACACCAACCAACAAACAATAACCAACAAACAGACAACCAACAACAAATCCAACAACCAAATCAACAACCAATCCACATCAAACCAACATCAAGTATATATATATATATTCTCAACCAACTAGCCAACCAACCAACACCCACCAATCAACAAACCAACCAACAGCCAACAACAACCAAACACCAACCACCAACAACGACCAACACCCACCAAACAACCAACAAACAAACAACAAACAACATGAACAAACAACAACAACATACAACAACAACTAACCAAAAAACAACAAAACCCTCCACAACCATCCAATATATATATATTCTCAACCAACCAGCCAATCATCCAACAACCACCAATCAACAAACAAACCAACAACCAACATCAACCAAACAACAACCACCAATAACCACCAACACCAACCAACAAACAAACAACAAACACCACACCAACAAACAACAGACAACAACAGACAACAACAAAACAATCCACAACCAGCCAACAACCAATCAACAGCAACAAATAATCCACCAGTCAACCAACCACCAATACAAGAACCAACCAAGAACCACCAATCAACAAACCAACCAACAACAACCACCAACCACCACCATTAACCACCAACAACAACCAACAACAAAAACAGTAGGCCTATATTCGGGAGCATTGGTTTGCATTGTTTGTTGTTTTATTTCATAGTGGTTTAAATTCGGTTTGTGGTGAGTTCATATAATGAGATATTAGAAATTCAATCATTGGAAATTAATTTAGGCCAGCACGCCTAAGCATAGGGCTCTGGTGTTGAGTTCTCCATATACTGTCTTTGTATATTCTCCACCTCCATATTGATACTGAATACACACATCTGATGTAAACTGCCACAGCCGCTCACAACGTTTCATAGTGTTTTTTTTGTAAATATAGTTTATTCATTGAATAAAGTCTTTTGTCAGCGCCGTGGCACTGGTCTTCCAGCCATGTGACAATACAGTTATTTACAATATATGCAGCTAGCCCAAATCAGCTGAAATAACAATATCAAACATTCAAAGACTTACATATGGTATAGTTTGACAATTCACATACAAAAATAGCAGTTATATGTTGTATTCCTACACACTTGATACATACATGTGCATTGATTAGACCGTTACATTACGGAGTGGTTAGGTGCATAGTTTTCCTTCATAGGTTTGTATGCCTACTATGTTGTGAATTGCAAAACTATCATGTTGGAGTTAACATTGTGAGATGGAGTGAGTGTTAGTAGAATGGTTTGTTTATTCTGTTAGATAGAGTGTGGTTAGCTTATAGGGTTATGCTTAAAAGGTTAATACCTCAGGTGTGTTATTTGACTACATGAAGTAGTTTGAGTAAGTAGGTTGTTAGTAATGATGGGATAAACAATGCTTGGAGGATTGTATGTTTCAGTCATTTAGTAGTCTAGTACAGACTTTATTAGTGTCTATGTTTGTAAAAAGACCCCATAATACCAATACAGCTCACTCAGCCTGTACTGTGTAATCAAAATGATCAAACCCACCACGTGGCAATTCGATATTGATGTGTATTCACGCTTACCCGCCTCATGCATGATATAACCGTATGTGTTTACATGTGAAACACCAACCAGCAGCTGGGTCGATCAAACCCACCACAAGGTGGCACCACAAAATTTACATCACATGGGAGAGATAGGGAGTGAGCCGTCCCAGTACCATAGGGCCCCCGGTCTATAGCAATACTACCAGACTGATACACCTTTCCGAATTTGCTGGGCAAATAATTTGTACGGTGGACAACTTGGTTTATTGGCAGCAGGCAAAGGAGCGTGTGGGGTGGTGATTGTTGTCAAAACAAACTTGTGTGTGGAGTTAGCCATCCCTACATTGGTATTTATGCAAGTATATATATATTCTCAAATGCGTTCTGCTTCACACCACAAAACGAACCTGATGCCTCTTAAATAAAGTATTCAGGTGAATTTGCATGTGACCTATAAACTTAAATTTACTGAAACGCAATTCCGGTCCCCATATCTGTACTTTCATCACTCTACCCCAGCTCAGTATCGCTTATCAACAGCTGCGTTTGTCCGATTAACACTTAAACAATTAAAATGATTAAAACCAAAAATAGTTGTTTTATTCAGGTATTAAGTGTGTATTTAGTAATGTGCACAAGACAAAATGATATCCCCACTTATTTTGTATTTCATGATATGGACTAGACTAGAGTAGATTATCTCTCAACTAGTATGTCATTGTAATGTTTGCTAAAACAAATGAGTAATAGCAGGTACAACATGTACCACTCCAGGACCTTGGTCGATGGTGGGGGTGGGGGTGGTTATATTGATGGGCGCCGGGTGGATGCTATCACAAGAATTGTGTAAATATGAATTGTGTAAATATGAATTGTGTAAATATGAATTGTGTAAATATGAATTGTGTAAATATGAATTGTGTAAATGTGTAAATATGAATTGTATATTGTATATAGTAAGTGTTGTAAAAATTAAAAATCAATTGTATATGAGATTTTGGTTTCTGAGTGTATTTCTTAGTTAGCTAGTGCACCTATGCACAAGGGAAGCCAGATTATGTACTAAGCCAATATGCTTGCTTAATATTGTATTATTTGTTTAGTCATTATTATAATAGGCCTTTGCCCATATGGCATTATATGATAACAGTTTTTACTCACCACTCCCCCAGTAAAATATCTGACACAAATATCTGACATGTAAAGTTTGTGAATCTCAATTACAGTAATCGTCCCCCCCATCCTCCACCCCCCCCCCCCCAGTAAACTAACTGACATGTAAATTTTGTCAGTCTTAACTACAGTAATCGTCCGATGCAAATATATAAAATATTAAATACATTTCGTGCAAAACATATATATAGGAGATATGTACATTGTCAGTCTTAAGTGGGCCCTTAAAAATAATATCCCACCAAACACAAATTTATAACTGACGATAAGTAATCATCTCCCCCGAAGTATTTCTTAGTAAATTATAGCAAAGGGGGACATTTGGCGTATTTACTTTAGCGGACACTTGGTGGCGTGTCGGTACTAGTGGGCATACACGTCCATGGGGGACATTTGGCATAGTTACTTTAGCGGACACTTGGTGGCGTGTCGGTACTAGTGGGCTTAGACGGCCATTGGCAATGCATTGAAATAGAAATTCCGAACACGTTTTGTATCTAAGGTGATGGATATTCACATTTATTGTGTATCATCGGGATTTGTATTTGTTTATAAGAGAAAATGCAAACAAAGAAATACTGCCCAAATAACTTATTTTTATTTTATATACCTGTAACAATATATATACTAAATTATGAAATATATAGAAATATACACAGTTAGAATACACAATATTTTACAATTCATGGGGGAGCACCGCGCTTGTGCCCCTTACTTCTGCTCACCGACCGCATAAAGTCAAGCAGGGATACTTATTTGAAGGCCTTTCTGAAGGTTGTTGGAGGAGATATGACACAAACCTCAGTTGGGCTCATAGCCAAGGAGGACGATGGTTGACTACAACCAACTAGCATGCCATCCTCATTCTCAATGACTATGGGTACAACAGCCATTTCCCAAGTGCTGTCAGACTCCACCAAGGGCGCAGGTACAGTTGGCTGGGGGAGAACTGCAGCTGCGCGATCGGTACAGCTTGACGTTCTCGGAATTGTGGGAGATACCTGGACAGGTCGGTGGAGAATCTCAACACAGACCTCAACAGGAGCACTCACAGGGGACTTCATGACCCGAATGTCAGCCGCCATGATGGCGAGGAAGTACTCCTTACGTAAGGCATTCAGGTTGACAATTGGACCAGGAAGACCCACCATGACTGCCCCTAGTTTAGCAAGAAGGGCTTCTGGCAGGACCCTTCCCACATTGAAGCCTGCGGTACGTCCACCAAGAAAGACTTCTGAAAACAAGAAATTACAAGGTGAGTAAGTGAACATCATATATATATTTTGTCAGTGGGTGGTGAAGCTAGTCGTGCTACAAAGTGAACTACTGTAATTAAAAAAGAAAAAGTTATCCGGAGCATACTGTTATTGTGCAAGATAGTGCTTTTTTGCAGGCAGAGTTTTTTTTAGATTGGATCAGGATTCAACTAACCGAAATTGCAATGTACCATATTTCAATAATATAAATAAAGTGCAAACAATTTTTACCGGGTATTAACAAAACTAAATTGCAATATACATTTTGGTGATATCAATATGGGACAGAGATTTAAAATCATAAAGGTCATCAAGTTTAATATCGTACCCAGAGCATCCTGCAGTTTGGTCAGATAAGTGATGTGCATCCGTTCCTTGGCACTCATGGGTGGAGAGGGAGCAGAAGCAGGGGCAGGAACAGAGGATGCCATGATGGGCACGGTACCGTCCCGCTCTGGTTTTAAAAAAAATGCAGAATGCAGTTGAAAGAACGAAATAATGAAAAAGATAAGCAGGTAGGTAGAACAGCACAGGTGTTACAGAGGTTATAATATCAACATGTTTGCTACTGAGAAAAACAAAGATGTAGCATTCGGCAAAAACTTACCATTGTTGCAAAGGAACCAGTCCCTGAAGATGGACCAGTTTTGGTCCAAGAAGTCAAGGTCAGTGCCGGAGCAGATGTCCACGTTGCCCCACTTCAACTTCATGAATAGCAACATGTCCACCTCACCGTCAGTGTTGAGGTAGCGCAGCAAGCGTGCCTAGATCAAAGTAAACCCCACAAATCAAACCACACAAAGTAAACCTTACAAAGTAAACTCCAGAAATCAACGACAAATAAACTTTGTTGTTTTAATTCTAAACGAAGCTAGATAAAAAAGAGGACAAAAAGATCAATATATAACAGACACAAGGAACAGAAATTATGTGAATAATAAGGTAAAAGCGAATTATAAACGAGACAAAAAGGTTCAATACATTGACATATAAAACAATGCTGAAAGGATATCATCATTACATATCGGGGTCCACATTAGGAAGATGTATTATGATCCACTAATAAGTTTGAATGAATATCATATTCATGACTTCATTGCTGTTTGGAAGGAAAACAGTTTTCATTCTCTACCTAAACATCTCCTTCCCCTGCTTTACCGCATTGCAGGATTTTGAACAATTGATAAAGAATCATGATATCGATTATAGCATTTTATATCATTCTTCTTCTTCTTCTTCACATATTCGATCTATCCCCCCAGGAGAACAATTACATGTGAATAGAGCCAGCATTCATATCATAATTCATTGTAGCGGAATTGGGGTTTTTGATATAACTAGTGGTGAATATTTTCCACAACTCCCAGACACTTTTCGAAAAATTTAGTTGAAGAAAAAAAAGAAGAATGAGGAGGAGGAGGAGGATAAGTTGCTGGGGAGTAAGAAGTGATGCAAGATCACTTCATTCTTAGTTATTCGCCAAGGAATATATATTTCGCATTTTGATGCTGCCAACCTGCCGCTGGGGAACCAAGGTTTTGTGGAGCGTGTGAGAGGAGCTCAAGCAAAACTTGGTATAAAGATCGCCCTATGGACTCGTTCTGGACATCAAATATTGAAGTTAGAGACCCCTTAACTTTGGTTCAGAGCTAAAGTTGAAAAACAACACTTTTTTGGTCAATTTCATTACATTATAAAGTCTCATAACCTTTGAACTAATAAAGGTATCTTAATAAAATTTGTATTTATTTGCTTCTCTTGCCATCCTTTATTAAAAGCAACAACAACAATGCCATAAAAATCACTTCTATTTTTGTCCATTGTGATACCTACTAATATACCTCCTTGCACAGACGGTGGTAAGATGTATTAACCGCGGCAACACGCTCCTCGCGGGTCATCTCGTCGGGGTTCAACTGAGCGAGTTGCCGGGCATCGTCTTGATAAGCTTCGCACTAAGTGGGCAAAAGCGACCTCCACCCCTCCACCCATCCAACCAAGCAGTCTGCTTTTCAGCGAAACTACCTGGGGCTGAAGAGCTAAGAATTAAGAATTAAATTCATTTAATTATTGTTTGTAGTTTTTTTACGTACGAGCAACATTTAAGGTTGTTGTGAAACCTATGATACTAAAACGATATTCAAGTGTGTACCAAAACAGGCATACAAAGTGTTTATTTGAAATCACCAAAAAAGCAACTTTAACAATACGTACGTAATATTTGGTAAATAATAACAGTGAAATGTAGGTCCGCTAACTTGAAAAATTAACAAAATACACAAGTTTAACATTGAGAAGAAATCTAAAGAACTTACCAGACTGGGTGGAGCGCTTGTAGAGGTCGAAACCCGTTGTGCGCTTCGACTGCTGCACGGACAGCCGGACCTTCTGATGCATGCTTTCTGAGTTTGTGACAGGCCAGCCAGAAAGGCTCAGCCAGAAAGGCTCATTCCGGGGCAGTCTGCGTCATGTTGCTGATACGCACCTAGAGGGAGAAATGCGAAAATCGGCAAAATATGTTTAAGACTTGTATTTGGTTCAAAGTACTGTCAAAGTACTGTCAGGGCCCAGGAAAATATTTCATATCGATTCTCCATTTAATTTAGAAGCATTTTCTCTGGTGCTTTTCTAAAAAAATATTCCAGTTCTCGCAGAATAGCTAAGATCTATCGGTAAAACTAAGAGTTGAGAATGTGAAGGTCACTTGGTGGCGGTTGGCGGTTAGCAGTTTGTTCAGGGGTGTATGATGTGAACCGTTTGGTATCACAGTAATTCTCGGTGGCTTTAAACAATTGACCTATTGACCCTAATCAACGTAATCACACACGCTCCTAGCCTACCCTCCTACCCAACCCACTGTCGTAAAATTGCACAAGATGGGGATGGGGGGGGGATGACTAATTTATCCGAACCTTGACTACGCGCAATGACATATTTGCGGCCTCTGCAGCGCGCAGCAACTCCGGCTCGAACAGCTTGGAGGTACTGACCAAGCCTTCGTCGAAAAAGCGCTGCAGAATAGCTCACTGCTCGGCTGTGGTGGAAACCACAGTCTGCAAAACAAAACAAGAACAAACCTAAATAAATGATTGTAAATCTACATAGATAAATCTACATATATAAATTGACATATTTAAGTCGACGGAAAAAGATTCGGAATTAATTTCACAGGCAATAATAGACGGGAAAAGAAATAATAAACAGGTAAAGAAATGTTGGAAACCCTAAACCCTAACAGAAACCTGAAATAGAAGGATATAAGTCAAATACTCACACGTTTAGTGTCGAGAACACTTCGGGAAGACATTCTTGACTGTTGGGGAGAGAAGGTGTGCAGGTGAGAGATATATAGAAGAGTGTGAGCAGGTGTGAGTGTGAGTGTGGTGTGAGAGCAGTGTGGTGTGGCATGGTCAAACACTGTCAATCGGTGAGACACGGGTGAGACTCCTAGCGGTAAGGACATGAAGTGTCAGTCGCGCAGGTGGTGCCATCGGGCTGGAAGAGTAGCAACTAGAAGAGAAGACGACGGTCTGGAGATATTAGGTTAGAACCCTGAAAATTAATGATGGCACCACCTAGTGCCTATGGAAGGGACCAATAAACACATCCGAACCAAAACAAAGCTTAACAAACCATAATAAAACAGGGGAGGAACCCTGACTATTTTTCAGTCATAATAAGGTGCAATAGAAGAGAAGTCTATTCGTATATTTCCAGGAACAAAATATATCGGGATTTTATTGCGTCCAATATAAATCGCGTATTGTGACAACTAACTACACCAATGTGTAGTTTATCGTCGAAAATGTAACTTAACGTAATGTAACTTAATGTAAATGGAGAATCATATAAATTAATGAATAATTAATTATATTGCAGTAAATCCAGAGTTTATCATCTTCTCAAAAAATATCCAGCATTGGACACACTATGTAGGCTCAGCCATCCTGTCAGTCACGAGAAAGGCTTATGTAGACTCAGTCTTTTCGTATTTCAACGTTGGGCGAAATATGTAGGCTCAGCCACCCTCCCAGAGCCAACTTAGGGTATTCTGTGGCTATTGCAGGCTCAGTCTACATAAAGACCAACTAGGTGTGTCAGGGCCCATTCTGCCAAGAACAACAGACATTTATGGAAACCGGGCACAGCTTGCCCTTTGGTCGAGTGAGCCACATAAAAATAAGTCGGAGTCAGTCGTTCCGATAAAAAGATATTGAGTCACTCCTTGACCATTTATACGTAGAGTCAGAAAGCCATGTGACCATGGGTTGGGTGCACTTCATGGACTTACACCACCCAACCCACAGGACTACGCGATCGTCGTCAACACTGACGACCAGTCCTCCCAGATCGTCCTTGTGTCCAGATCCGGTAGAGATCCAGTCCTCTGCGCGTGCGCGAGGGTGGTCTGGACCTTCGCTGCCCTCAACTCCTGCGAGGTCCGGTCATCCACAAGCCCGGGTAGAGATCGCCTTCGCCGATGCGCTTAGCAGGGCACCCTTTGACGATGTCGCGTGGCGGAGGCCGGCCCGGTTTGTGGAGGACATGGACCTCACACATATAAGGGTCCATCATGACTCCAGGGTCCTCGCAGGCATCCTCTAGCCTGGGGAGATCGTTAATTAGCCTCTCTCTCCCCAGGCACACACAATGACAACCAAGACATCATTCGGCTGTTCCGAGCCGGACTCGCCCGTGGGAGATGGCACAATAAAGTCTTGCAGACCAAGACATATCTTCGGCACGCACACACCGCCTCCAACAACCCACTCGTCCTAACCAGATGGACATTGCCTCCTATTTTGCCCACCTTTATTGAGATCCTGTGGCAATTGTGGGCTTGGGCCGATTAGCTCGCATTCGGAAATGCGGGCTACTCACCGAGCCAGACTGGCATTTGACACCATTTGCAGGGCCGGGTTCCCTGCAGCAATGCCTTGCTAGGAGATGTCAATTGTGACTTTCCTAGCAATGGTGGAAGGTTGAGCGCTCGGGCTCAGACCTATTGGACGTGCTTTGCACACTCCGATGTTTTAGACGAGATTTAGACCTTTATTGTCAGAATTCAGAAGAGTTTTAAAGTAAATATGAAGGGAAGGGACATATTGAGGGGTATTTATTGAGATTATGGAACCGGATTGTACTATTAGGGTAAGAATAAAGCTGTGAGCTCTTAAGAAAGTAATTGGAACGTTCCTTGCATTCTCTACTATTCTCCAGTCCTTATGTATATTAACCGCTATGGTCAACTTGACAGTGATATTCGAGTGTTTTATATGTAGTTAAGGGTCTTCTGCCTGATAGGCCTTATGCAGCCGATCCACCCTTCTGCGGGGATATTAATCGACATAGTAACAAAATGAATGTAGTGATATTTGGTTGAAAATAAGACATTAACATAGGCTGACTATGAGTGACAGCAGCAGCACTACGTGTAGGGAGTGTCTGCTTAGTTCTGGATTAATTGAAGTATATTAACTCACAACGAATGGCAGGGAGGAGACCCAGTTAGTTGAAATAATAAGTAACTGCTTTGTTATATTAAATGCGGGGAGGGACAAAACCGTATTTCTGTGATACTCTGGCTGTCCGCCCTTAGCCCGATAATTACACTGACAGAGGAGGTCAACCTGCAGACATGTAGGCTCGCCTTAGGCAGGAGGTGAAATAGCCAAATGGCTAAACATGTATAAATATATATACATCCAGCTATATGTAGTAGTATGTATATGAGCTCCACTACCATAGGTGGCAGCAGGGACTGCTCTGTCACCATCACAGTTTACTGGGTCAGGTGGTGGTATGGTAGCCACCGGGCAGTACTGCGACTGGGCTGCATCTACTGCAAGCGGCTAGTGTAACCCAGCGCCCCAAAGGAAGGTGACATGGGAACTAGTGGGCCAAGGGTCAGACACTTGACTGTGGATGCCACGGTGAGCGGATGTAATCTAATAAAACATGTGGAAGCACTGCACAGGGAGGGGTGGTGGGGCTCTACAGCGTAGGAGTCAAGTTCCGGGCGGCTGACGGGGCCCATCACATATATCTAATAATTATTCCATTAGTCCAGATATATGAAACAGATTATGCAATGAAACTTCCTAGCGAGTGGAGAGTCACACTCTGCACAGGGGGGGAGAGTGACCCGGATAGGTGGGGGTGGAGCACTCCAGATCTTATTACCTATGATAACGGTGTTATCACTATCCATATATGTAAGTACGCATTAAGCCGAAGGCAGTGTGGTGGATACAGTTTTTATTACTAAAGTCAATGTGGTAGTATCTGGCTGGGCAACAAATGCCATACCGAAATATAACATATAAAAAGAATTATAAATATCAATAAAATAAGAATAAAAATAAATAGTACAGGTGTGTATGGGCTTTCAGGCAGCAACAGAGTGAGCGGCCGGTGGAATCAGTGGGGTATATATGACAGGTGGGTAGGCTGGTGGAATAGCCAAACCCCTCCCAGCGGGTTCGTCGAACCGGCAGGATGGGGCAGCCCCATGCGATTCCTACATCCGCATATACTTAGTATATACGTTGGTATATATATATGTAAAAATATATATATTGATAGTGACAATTCCTATCTCAAATTCCGGGAGCGAGTGAGGCAGTTAGTTCCCCACCTAATAGTTAGACCACCTAAGGTGGCACCACCAACTAAACAATCCTGCAGCATTACGCAATCCCCCCATCTTTTTATATTCACATAATTTATTATAGAGCATATAGGTTTGCATAGTCATGGTGTTAGGTGGTAAGGGTTATGGTAAACTATGTGTGGTGAGATATACACCACCCATATATATATATATGCTGCATAAACCATTATAAGGCGTATACAGAATTATGCAAATATAGGTAGGCGTAAAATACATTATGCCCCTTCGAATGTTTGAGAAAGATTATTACGAAATGGTCTATTGATTCACTAGCACTATGCCACTTTGCTGCGAGCCTGCTCTGGCGCTGCTTCGGTCCTGCATTGGCCTATAAATACACCGTCGGAGCGCCTGCCTTGCCCCACTCGCTTGTTTTTTATTTTTATTTTTGTTACCGGTACGGGTATTCCGAGCCATTGGTCGAGATATATGTATAAAGTTGCCAATCCATTTGCCTCTCTTGTCTCGTTTATTATTTGTAGCTATTCCTATATGAGTATAATCAGCCGGAAGACTACATCTATTCCCCAGCCATCAAGTCATTGGCTAGTTTACTCTATTCGTTAGGTCATCTACTAATACAACCTCAGCTATCCACCTGGTGCCACCTACTCACCCATCCCTCAGCGACTGTTAAGCTCAGTCATTGTACCGCTGAAAATTATATATATTTATATATTATATATATATTGAATTTAATTAAATAAATATGTCCAATAAATGTTTAAAATCCAACCATCTGTGCCTATCTAGTGTCAGGAGGCGAGAGCATATATAATAATATATACCTTTTTGACCGTCCGAGTGGGTCAGGAGGCAATAACGGCCAGACACAGCTGGCATATGTGAGGTGTCCCTGACAGGTGGCACCGCGTGGCCAAATTTGGAACTAAACAATGTCATACACTATCTATGGTTCACAATTTAACAAAATAGATATAACTGAAGATGGTAGTGTCCTTGTTTATATTCCCATAATAGATTATAGAGCACATATATCAATTGTTCAGTAGATGTGTCCTGCGCTGCTGGAAACCAGATGTTTTAAACATTTTAAAACATCTGGGGCGGACCCCGGACAAGGCCGGACCAGCCATGGATCACCAAGGACCAGTCACGGATGAGTCACGGATGAGCCACGGACCACGCCGGATCGCGGTCCGCGGCTCATCCGGCCCCTGATCCGGGTAGGTGTGGCTGGGGCTTTACCAGATCATGGCCTCAACAATTATTTTCGCAAAATAAATTCAAGAATTTCTAATTGGCTGATAATAAAAAAAGCTGAATGTGAAATTGTAGAGAAAGATCTGAACTATTTGATAGAAACAAGAGAAATTTGCTTTCAAAGCACCAACAAGCACAAATTACTGTGGTAGTTAGGGTATTTCTCATGTTGTCTCTATGACAGTGGCATTTGTTTTACCCCTCGAACGTTGTAAGCGCAAAAAGTGCCCAGATGCTCGACAATTATTAAAGAAGTTACATGCATTTCTCCATAAACGTCACCAATTTTGGTAATAGAAATCTATTTCTTTTACCCTAATTTAATGGAATAAAATTAGGACTGATTTAGGCGATGGAAAACGCCATACCTTCCTTAATACTCCACCTATTCTCATAAGTTTTCTGTCACTTTAAAAGGAGTTTCAAGCTCTTTCCAGTAGTGCCTTTTGTTTAATTATTGAAGGAGTTTGAATTTTGTTGGCACATACCTACTAGATATTTTAGAAACAAGAAATAAGTAGTAGATTGAGAAAACACAGAATTACATTTTTTCCTTATTCAAGTTATTGCGGTATTACCGACCTTTTAGAACACAAACTGCAGAATACCCAAAATGGCTAAATAATTTAATTCAATTCAATACAGTATACTTTATTTCAGACAACAACATATTCGCGTTGATCTTTATCTATGAAAAACAGAACCAGATGTTGCATCATGCATGTGCACATGTGTCTGTATCGGTCTATGATTGTGCCAGCTGTGGATGTATGTTGATTTTTTAGATGTGTTTGTTGTTTTACATCGTAGCAATATCGCCGTGAATATACTACGTGATAGTCTATGCTGCTGAAATGGCATAAAGCAAGCACCAATCAATCAATCAATCCTAGAAATATCAGGATGGGTACCAACTTGTGACAGTGCGCACTCATGGCGGCTTTATAATACTGCCCCACTGGGAGACCAGGCCGCCATCAGCATGCCCTGATTGATATCCCACTCAGTCACATTATCCTGACAGTGCGCCTGGCTAGGAAGTGATAATTATCAACTTTGAAGTCATTGGTTTGACTCGACCAGGGTTCGAATCCACAATCCCATGTATTTGGATCCCCCAAACAGAAAGAACTATACATGTGTCTACTCACCCTGTCTGTTCCGTTTTGTTCCGACGTCTGCTTTCAGATGCAGGCTACAAGTGACTGACCGCTCAGTACATCGTTCAAATACCCCCGACCCCTGAGCCCCGACCAGTCACCAAATGCCCCCCTATGCCCTACCCCTACCCCCCTCCCACCACCACTGACCCAACGCTTCACGACCCCCCCCCGCCTCGTCCCACACTCTCCTACCACCATCACTACACCCCCACACCCACACCCTCCACCACCATCACCACCACCATCACCATTGCCACCGAATGAGGGGTGACAGGATGGCCACCTTATTCCACATACCCGATCCATATATATTATGTTACCTGTTTGATATCTCAGGAGGAATATATAGTCATTTTATTGTCACCCTGATGGGGGAAGGGGGTCATCGGGGTGGTAATTATCACATTAAAATATATATATGATATAGTCTAAATAAATGGCCTATTCTCCTGACTAAAGCCATATTGGGAATGAGGGAACGACTAATCAGATATGTACAAAATAATATCCCCTCTATATTTGTAATGCCTGATTTCACCGTGCCGCTGTTTATATTATACATACCATCTCATCCATAAATAGTTCATAAACACCATACTTGCTACCAGACAGGATGGCCGAATGAGTAGAGCATCTGTCTCCTGTTTTGGGAGATCGGGGGATCCGAACCGATGAGTTTGTTGGTTCGAATCCTGGTCGAGTGAAACAAATGACTTTATAATTGATACTTGTTGCTTCCTAGCCAAGGACTCAGCATTATTAGGATAGGGAAATGACTGGTTGGCTCAGTGTCAGGATAATGTGACTGAGTGGGATAACAGGTCATGGTGCTGGTGGCCTGATTTCCCAGTGGGGCAGCACTATGAAGTTGCCATGAGTGCACACTGTCACAAGTCGGTACCCATCCTGGTATGACCTGATATGTTGCTAGGACTTAAAACAACAAACAAACAACCCATAATTGCTAAGGCCGGAAGAGCAGTGTTTCTTTTGGTGCTGAAAAAAGATATTATTCAACTGGAATACAAAATAATAATTTAAAGCGGTTATTTCCCTATCTGGAGTTTGATGTTAATTGTTGCTAGGACATAGAACCTCATATACACAGTGCACCTACACCTTTTTTGTGTAAATAATCCTGACTTTTGAACAATGCCTGGAAGACCAGTGTTTCGACACTGACCAAAGACTACGTTTTTCGGTAGAACGCCTAATTATCGTACCCCCCCCCCCTCAGTGGGATAGTGGGCTATTCCACTTGTCCAGTGAACCGAGATATGGGTGTTCAAGAGTTGGAACAGTTGACCCAGTCCACCTGCTCCCGTCGCCGTAGACCAGTGTCAGTCGCACCGAAGGATTTTTTTCTTGTTTATGGGCAAGGGTCTATAATCCTTGCCAGAGATTAAACTACTCAACCCACTACCTCATTGTTCCTCCCTAATTTGTACTGGAGATATATTTATATAAATATATATATATATATATACATAAACAATACCCACAGAGGATTTCGCCAAAATCCAGCAACCGGAAACGGAAATAGGCCTTCATGGGCGCCGCCATTTGTAAACTTATGTTGTCGAACTACACTACGCAGCAAGCAGGGTGTGGGACAGCGATTGGCCTAACGCCTTAATGATGCGCCGCTGCAGAGTAGCACAAGCCAAGTTGCAGAACAACTACACTCGTCCCTCACGACAGACCTTCCATATATGGTGTGATGACGTCACTTGGACCAGTGTACGCGTTCCTCCATGCTACTCTGCATGTCAACTGAACTAGTCAGCGATTGGTTAATAATATATCAAAACAAATGCCCGCTCGCATAGAATTTGCCGATATGCGCAGTTCAAAACTTTGATTTTTTTCTTTTTTATGGGCAAGGGTCTATAATCCTTGCCAGAGATTAAACTACTCAACCCACTACCTCATTGTTCCTCCCTAATTTGTACTGGAGATATATTTATATAAATATATATATATATATACATAAACAATACCCACAGAGGATTTCGCCAAAATCCAGCAACCGGAAACGGAAATAGGCCTTCATGGGCGCCGCCATTTGTAAACTTATGTTGTCGAACTACACTACGCAGCAAGCAGGGTGTGGGACAGCGATTGGCCTAACGCCTTAATGATGCGCCGCTGCAGAGTAGCACAAGCCAAGTTGCAGAACAACTACACTCGTCCCTCACGACAGACCTTCCATATATGGTGTGATGACGTCACTTGGACCAGTGTACGCGTTCCTCCATGCTACTCTGCATGTCAACTGAACTAGTCAGCGATTGGTTAATAATATATCAAAACAAATGCCCGCTCGCATAGAATTTGCCGATATGCGCAGTTCAAAACTTTGATTTTATTCAAAATTAAAAGAAATAAAGAACACTTTGATATAAACATGGATGCACAAATGTTGTTGTTGTTGTTTTGGGGAGTTTTCAGTCGCATTGGTGCACTGAAGGCTGCAAATCTGCAGCACTGAATGGGCACCACTGAAAGCAGTCCCATGTGGTCGGGAGTTGGCTTCCGGTGTGAAGTGATCAGAGGAATTGAGGGGTAGGGGGGAGGGGGAAGGAAGGAAAGAGGCAGCCTAAGAGTCCAACCACAGTCCTCTGAGAGGGCCGGGGGAGGTTGGGTGGTTGGTGTAGTTTTGCACCCCAGTAAGACCCTAGGCCATACCAGGATGTGCACCGACTTGTAAAAGCGCGCACTCATGGTGACTTTATAGTGCTGCCCCACTGGGAAATCAGGCCACCGGCACCATGACCCGATGTCCCACACAGTCACATTATCCTGACACTGTGCGCCCAGTCCCTGTCCTGATTTCATAACGCCAAGCGCCGAGCAGCAAGAGGTACCCATTTTATAAGTCATTGGTTTGACTCGACCAGGATCCAAACTTCAGTCCCTCCAGATTCACCAGTATGCACCGTAAGTCCGGCCAAAGCCAGAGGAAGAAGTGAAGTGAGGATGGGATTAGTTAGGCAGAGGGTGGGGCTACCTGTTTGTTGCAGTGAAAATTAGTGGTTAGTTAGTAGTGGCACCAAGTAGATATGGCGATGAGGTGGGGCCTGCTATTCCCCGATGTCATGAACTGGGCGACCGACAGTGTTGATTATGTCTTCGTTCTGGCGGTAGAAGCGAGCAAGTGCGTTCCAGGATGACTTGGAAATCCTGGAGAGGATAGCCAGAGCGGCCCTATTGTCGCTGAGTCGGTGGTCAGCATCGTCCATGAAGTCGCTGATGGCAGATCTGTCGACGGCACCACATGAGGCGAGTATGTGGGCCACATTAAAGATATTAGTTCCGAGGTTGGGGACATCAATCCAACGGCGGTAGCCTGAAGCAGTTGATGGCGACTTGTGTAGAAGCAGGAAGGCTGACTGGATGGGGGATGTTGGTTCTGACCAGGGTGTACCAGAGCCAGCTTATTGAATAAGGGTTCCTTACTTGTTCCTTCTGTGTGGCTCGTTCCCAGAGTTTGGTGGTGGCTTGAGAAGCGGCGGCGGCCAGTTTGGTGATGGATGGAAGGATGGCTGTCTCTACGTCTGCTCGGTTGGCACCGGCTAGAGCGGCACAATCGGCCTGGTCATTACCATACAGTCCTATATGCGAGGGGACCCATAGCAGGACTGTGTTGAGGTGTGCCTGATGTCTGGTCAAGATTTTAATCTGGATTGCGTCGGCAAGGGAGTGTCGGGCATTTGGGTGGGCGATCTCTTTGATGCCATTCAGAGAGTTGGTAATGATGATGGCACTTGAGTTGTGGAGGTCTTCGAGGGCCAAGTGAATGGCGGCGAGCTCGGTATCGAGAGTGGAAGCAAAGTCTGACACCCTGGTGGTGTTCTTTGCATTGGAGAAGGGGATGAAGATTCCGGCTCCTGCTCTACCTGATGTTGGGTTAAGGGAGCCATCGGTGTAGAGAGTCTTTGCGAGAGGAAATTCCACCTTCGCCTCAGTTATGGCCTCGAGAGCCAGGGAGTGGAGTTCTGGGGTGGTGTAAGCCGCCTTGGCAGCAACTAGGTTGGTGGTTCGGGTTTCCACTGGGATGGAAACCCAAGGTGGCTTGTGAGGGCTCGGGGCGAAGTCTGCAATGTGGAGTCCATGGGAGTCCTTGAGGGTGGTGATGGCGTTCTTGAGACGGTAGGAGATGTGAGGGTGACCGCGGGTCCCATCTCGGAAGTAGGCCGCGGCTCTGCGAATTGTTGTTGAAAGGCCTGAGGAAAGGGTTCTTGTGAGATGTGTGGTGAGAAGTTGTTTGCCTCGGAGGTGGAGGGGAAATGAAATGTTAATAGTTTATTCCGCGGAAAGAACGAGGTGACTCGGATCACTCGCGTTGCTAGAATTTCAAATTGAACACTGCGAGTGGAGTAAAGAAATACATGTGCAATCATAAAATACTTTGCTGTAGTTATATTGGGAGTCGGTCCTAAGCATTGCTTATTCATATTATTAATAATATGCAAACCCTCTCAATGTTTCCTACATCCTTCCCACACTTGCTTTGTTCCCGCTTTGAGTTTTTGAGTGAGAGATGAAGCGGTTTTCACTCAATACTCTAGTAATCAGGGGTTTTCACATAAGACACAGAAAGTATTTACTTTCAATAAATTAAAATAAAATTATTAAAGGAGCGATTTATATATATATATATATATATATATATATATATATATATATATATATATATATATATATATATCATCAAATGTTTGCTAAGATGACAATTTCTTCTCCCCTAAATACTAAACTACACCGCAATCTCTCACCAGCCCATAACAATGTGTGAATAGGAAGAGGAATCTGAATAGGATGAAAGGATAAATATTTATATATATATGATAATAATAATAATAATAATAATAAAATATAGAAGGTTGGTTAGTTAGGGAAAAAATAACCAAAATATACTAAAATAAATCCGACACACTACAGCTGCAACTTTCACTACACATCAATACACAATGTGGAGGAGAGAAATTTAAGAGGGGTCAAGAGAGAAGTCAAAAGAGGTCAAGAGAGAGCTCAATAGGGTGAGGTTATGTTTTAATTTTGAGCTAATTTCGTTCCACTATTAAATCTAAAAACTTATTGTGTGTGTGTGTGTATGAGAGTTACTATTAATATGAATAAGCAATGCTTAGGACCGACCCCCTGATATAACTACAGCAAAGTCCACTTGCGGTGTTCGATTTGAAATTCTAGCAACTCGGGTGACCCTAATACGGCCATCATTTTTGTCTTTTTGTATTTTTTTCTAATTTGTATTCCAGTTGAATAACATCTTTTTTCAGCACCGAGGCACTGGTCTTCCGGCCTTAGCAATTATAGTGCATATGAACTATTTATGGATGAGATGATGCGATGGTATGAACAATATAGACAGTAGTAGGTTAAAATGAGGCATTACAAATATAGTGGGGATCTTATTTTGCACATGTAGACTGGAGAATAGCCATTTACCTTTAGACTATATCAGTGATTTGATGATCATACCTGTGAGGAGACATTAATATAATGGGCATGACTTGCTGATACAGGTAGTCGTGGATTTTGGATTATGCAAATAATGGTTGCACGACTCATTTAAATTGTCTTGGGTCAACTATAGCTTTGTTAGTAGTATATGTTTTATTGGTTTAGTGAGGTGTTATAGGCTGGTGGGTATACTTTGGTAGTTGTTATTTCTTTTACGCTTTTTGCCAGGGGGGGATTTCAGAGAGGGATAGGGAAGGGAGTGGTTTGGGACTATGTATTTATTTCAGTTCTTAACGTTTGTGGTCTATCCAGGTAGGTTTATTAGTGTATGTCTATGTTGGGTACTCAACCTTTAATCTAGATTTAAATTGCAGGTAGGTTGTAGCATTCCTGGTTTTGGCGGAGAGTTTGTTCCAGAGTTGGCTTCCCTGATAAATAGGTGCTCTTTTGAGTTTGTTAGTCCTTGGATAGGGAATTTTCAAGAGGTTGCAATCTGCTGCCCTAGTATTGTGAATACTTGTGTCGGTATATATTGTGTCTTGGGCTCTATTGTACATGAGTCCGAAGAGATGCCTTTTGCGCCTTGTGTCTAGTTTGTCCATTCCAGCATTAGCAAGTGAAGTGGGCGAGACTATTCGCCTTGTGACATTTGCGAGCTTGTGGCGATTAACCCGCATTTGGAAATGCGGGCTACTCGCCATGACAGACTCGTGAATGCCAACATTTGTGAGGCCCCGGGTTTCTGGCCGTAAAGCATTGCTAGGAGACGTTAATTGCGACTCTCCTGGCAGCGAGAGGAGGTCGGGCGTTTGGGCCCAGACCCATCAGACGTGTGCATGGACACTCTGATGTTTTAGCCGAGATTTAGGCTTTTATTATCAAAATTCTAAACTTGTTTTTACTTCATAATATGGGAGGGGATTGAATAATACATAAACAACATTTTGCTACGATTGCTTGTTAGTTTGGTTAAGAATAAAGCATGAGCTCTTGGAAAGGTAAATTGGAACATTCCTTGCATTCTTTACTATTCTCCAGACTTCTAAAGATCAACCGCTATGTTCAAACTTAATATTCGATTGCTTTATATATGATTAAGGGTCTTAAGCCTAATAGGCCCTATGCAGCTACTTAACCCATCTGCGGGAAGATTATAACAGACATATTAACAGAATTGACATAGAGATGTTTTGGCTGAAATATGACAATAACTTAGGCTGATTATCAATGACAGTGGCAGTAACACTAGCATGTCTGCTTAGTCCTGGATCAATTTAAACATATTAAATACACCGTAAGGCGGGGAGCCCAGCCAGTTAGTTGAAATAACTAAGTAAATGCTTTAGGCCGATAAATGCGAGAAGAGCAAAATCCGTATTTAGACGATACTCTGGCTGGTCGACTTTAGCCCGGGAACGACACCGACAGACACAGACTACCTGCAGATGGGACAGGAGGCAGCGGCGGCCCGCGGCTGGCCCAGGAAATTCACATGGAAATAATTATATAAATTAACACAAAGTCGCCTTAAGCGGGGGTGGAATAGCCCGACCATTAAACATCTAGTTCTTCTGTGTGTAGATTTTGGCCTTTGTAAACTGTCCTGAGTGCCCTATTTTGTACTGTTTGAAGCTTTGCTTGTTGCTGTTTTGTGAGTAGTTCATATATTATATCATTATAATCAATTATTGGGAGGATCATTGTTTTGCACATACAAAGAGCTGTTTTTTTCACTTATAAAACCACTGATTCTTCCGAAGGTGTTCAGTTTCCTTGACAGTGACTGATTTAATCTACTTAGTTGTTTATTCCCATTTAGACTTCCATCCAGTTCAGTTCCCAAATATTTGTAGGTCTCTACCTCCCTAGTGTTTCATTCCCAATCTTTATTTGGACTTCTGGGGCTTTGTGCTTCTTGTTCTTGGTGCCATAGATAACATATTCAGTTTGATTATATTGAGAGTTAATTTGTTTTCTTTGCACCATATATTTATTCTAGCCAAATTTTCATTTGTCAATTCTGCTGCTTTTGCTAAGTTACTGTTTGATACCAGTTGGACTGCGTCATCAGCAAATAAAATGCATTTTGCTTGCCTCAGTGCTTGGGGTAAGTCGTTTATGAACAGAAGGAATAGAAGGGGGCCCAGTGTTGATCCCTGTGGTACTCCAGTTTTTACTTGTCTTAAGGTTGACTCAATGCCATATAGTTTGGTACTTTGCTTTCGATTGGAAAGATAGTTTGTCAGAAAGGCTACCGTTTTTTAACCCAACCCACTCTTGACAACCTTCTGCAACAGGATTTGATGATTTATAGTGTCAAATGCTTTTTTAAAATCAATATATACTGCTATGGTAAGTTTGCCAGAATCCATCGCACTGAGAAGCACATCAATGAGTGTTGAGAGCGCTTTGGTTGTGGACCTGCCTTTCCTGAAGCCATTTTATTCATCTGCTAGGTAGTTTGTTGCTTCAAAAAATGTTTTTCTTTGATCATGAATGAGGTGCTCAACTATTTTACCAGTTATGGGTAGAAGAGAAATTGGTCTGATGTCATTGCATGTTTTAGGGTTGCTGACTTTTGGGATAGGTACAACTGTAGCAATTTTCCAGTCATCTGGGAAAATACCAGTTTCAATTGATAGCTTTACTATATGGGTGAACTCTTTGATTAATATAGTTATTGAATCAATTAGTATCCTTGAGCTGAGATCTTTAAGTCCTGATGATTCGTATTCAGACAAGCCCTTAATCTATTTAAGTACTTCTTCCTTAGTTTATCTGCTAACTTCTCCCCTATCTCTATGAAGTAGTTATTTATCTTTTCAGGTGTTTGTTGAGTTGTTAATTTGTCCCCAGTTAACTCATCCACTAAGCTGGAGATAGTTGGGGTGGTTTCCGGGGCTATGCTCTGTCTGATTCTCTAAAATCTCCAGGCATCTTCTTTATTTCGTAGGACTTCAGATGGTATGTACCTAGCTTTTGCATACCTGACTGCAGAATTGGCTCTATTCTTGATTTGGGTTGCTAAGAATTTGTCTTCAGGTAGATTTGTTTGCTCTGATTTTTCTTTAAAGTAGTCTCTATCTTTTTGTAAGTTCTCAAGAATTTCATTGCTAAGCCATTCTGGTCGACTATCTTTCACATTGTATTTTCTGAGTGGTGCATGTTGGTCTGCTGCTTTAGTTATTATTTGTTTGAGTGACTCCCAATATATATTTGGATCCTGGTTGGCAAAGAGGGGGTTCAGTATTTTCATTTAGTAAGGTTTCAATAAATTTCTCTATTATATAGTTCCTATAGCTTCTTCCCAGAATTCTATTAATTTCCTATCATCTTTTGTTTTTTTCTTAATTATGTAAATTGGCTTGTGGTCACTAACATTATAATTTAGAACTCCAGTGTTTTTGCAGTACTTTATTTTGTGAATGCTAGATCAATTGTTCTGTTTGTTTCAATTGTTATTCTTGTACCTGATGTAATGACCTGTTCAAGTGCTAAGGTTGTTGCAAATTGTTTTATTTTGTTGGCGTTTATTGACGTTTTCTTTGCAACATCAGCATTGAAGTCTTCTATGAGGACCAATTCAAATTTGTCTGTGTCTGGTATTTCCTCCAGGATCGATAATATTTGTTCAAGTGCTGAGTCCAAGTTTCCATTTGGTGGCCTGTATATGTTTCCCAGGAGTATATTCTTACAATAGTCCCTTTCTATTATGACCCACTGCAGCTCTATATTTGTATTTGAGTGATTATGTTTTACAAATGTATAATTATCTATGTTGAGCCCTTCTTTATAGTAGATTCCGAGCCCTCCACCAGCCTTAGTTTGGCCGTTTGCCTGTTTTGTTTGGCGATCAGATCTGGTTGGTTGGAACCATTTGACAGATGTTAATTTATTTTCTGTGGTTGAGCTCAGCCAGGTTTCTGAGATTGATAATACATCAAAACCCAAATTAGGCAGATCAATCCTTAGTGTTTCAATTTTGTTGGCTAGACTTCTAAAATTTAGATGTCCTATTTTGAATCCTGGTAGACCCTTGATGCCATCTAAGGGCATTTCCTATGTCCCTTCACTAGTGCCCTTCCCAGAGAACCCCCCTCTCAAATGTTGTTAGCATCAGTGCTGATGGTATACCGTTTAGCGAAGTGTGTCTGAGTGTGTGTGATTCAATAAAGGGGTGTCTAATAACCCCTTCTTGGTTGGGTAAAGTGATGATGAATTTCATCAAAGATGTTGAGGCTGCATTATCATTTTCTGTATCTTAAGTAGAGAGCGATGTTATGTTGCTACTGGATGATTTGGAAGGTGAATAGTTAAGTAAAAGGTGAATGGTAAAGGTGATATGTGGCTTGGTCCTACCTCTACCATGCACAGTGATGGTGGGACTTGTGCATAGTAGTCTGGGGTGTTTGAGGTAGTTGCCTGCAGTGCACTGCATTATCTTGCCTAAAAGTCGACTGGCTAGAGGCGTTAAGGTCTGATTTGTAGATAAACCAGGAGTTATAATTGAAACAGTTTGTGGCTACTCTGGATCATATAATGAGGACATTGTTTATGACAGGATGAATATGTATGACAACAGCATGATGCTTCATTTTGACACATATACAGACAGTTGTGTAATGAATCCTATCAACATCCCTTATATCAACATATATAATTAAGTCATATTCCATTATTAAAATATGGTTGATCCATGAACTTGAATTAACCTAAATATAACAATTTTCTAAATATAACCATGTGCTTTACGGAAGCTGACTTGGGTGTGTAGCACCCAACAATCAGCTTAAATGTTAACTACATAGAATTTCAATCTGGATATAGGTAAAATATTGTACAGGTACACAATAATTCTGTACAGGCTGAGTTATAATTGATACAGTGTGTGGCTACTATGGATCGTATAATGAGGACATTGTTTATGACAGGATGAATATGTATGACAACAGCATGATGATTCATTTTGACACATAGACAGACAGTGATTGATTGATTGATTGGTGGTTGCTTTATGCTGTGTTGGCAGCATAGGCCATATTCACGGCGAGAAATGTTTGTTTTTTGTTCAAACCATCGCTTTTACATGTAAAAGCAGACAATCAACTATGTGCCAATAGACACTAATTAAATTAGAAAGCTCACAATCATATATCTGTGGTCAAGGGAAACAAATTCCCATAGAAAAAGAAAAGTTTCATTAATAATTAATAGAATCCATTTAGTAAACTATATATGGTGGTACAGTCCAGCTGCCCTCAAAAAGGCTAAAATGTTTTCCTGTTTTACCTTAGTAAAAAGGTCATGCATACTGCCTGCAGTGTAGAACCGTTGGCGCAGGGCCAAAAAAATCAACGCAACTTAGTAAAATGTGTTTGAGTGTCAGTGGGGACTGACACCCAATATATTCAGGGGGAGGTTCCCCCTTGAGCAGAAAAGCATGTGTAAGCCATGAGTGGCCAACACGGCAGCGACTAAGGACCACTTGGTCCCGCCGACCTCCCGCATGAGTCTGTGGTGGCTTTCCCACAGATGGTTCAATTTCTTTAAGTTTATTGATGTTTTCATCCCACTCATGTTGCCATTTGGATTTTATGTGGGTGGCTATTAGTGGTTTCAGATCAGAGTGAGGGATCAGACACGGTTCAAGATCACAGTTCAGGGCCTTCTTCGCAGCCCGATCAGCTCGTTCGTTTCCTTGTATGCCAGCATGGCCAGGCACCCAGCACAGGTGGATATCATACCCATCTGTTGTCAGTTGGTTCATTTTATAAATGACCGTTGCTAGAATAGGGTGATTCGTTTTCAGTCCAGCAACAGCCAGACTCCTGATACAGTGATTCCTTCTCTTGGCAGGAGGCAAGAGAAGGAATCACTGTATATAACATAGTTAGTGTGGTTGGATACCTCGATACACTCCAAAGCGAGAAGGAGTGCTCGGGCCTCTGCAGTGAAAATCGAGCTCTGATCGGGCAAACGTACACCAAATTTTTCCCGTCGGCAGACTGCCGCAGCAGCTACCCGGCTTTGGTCTTTCGAACCATCAGTGTATATGGAGAGGTGGTCTGCAAACTGGCCTTGAATCTCTGCATGCAGTCCTTTGTACTCGAGTGGATGTGTCCCAGATTTCCTCAGTTCCGTGAGTCGGAGGATAACCGATGGCTTTCTCAACGACCATGGGGGATGTTCTGGGACTTTGGCATCCTCCAACACGTCCAAATCCACGCCTAAGGCCTCCAAATGAGGTTTCATTCGGAGCCTCAGTGGCCGGATGTAATTTGGCCTGGCTTCATACCTGGATTTGTCATGTTGCTCGAATAGACAATTGTGTGCAGGATTCAATGCATTAGTTTTTATCTTGACTACATATTGCATGGCCAGTTTGATTCTCCTCTTATTAAGTGATGGTTCATTGGCTTCGACATAAAGGCTCTGAACTGGTGAGGTGCGGAAGGCCCCAAGGGCCAAGCGCAGTCCCTGGTGGTGGATCGTGTCTAGCAGCCCAATATATGATTTCCTTGCGGAACCATATACTATCCTGCTGTAATCCACTCGTGAACGAACCAAGGTTCTGTACACGGAGAGCAGAACATCTCTGTCCGCTCCCCACTCTGAGCTGGACAGCACCCTCAGAATATCCAGCGCTTTCAGGCATCTTGTTTTCAGGTACTTTATATGTGGCACAAAAGACAGTTTTGCGTCGAGAATGAGGCCCAGAAATTTGGTTTTCTCAACGACTTTAATAGACAGACAGTTGTGAAATGATTACTATCAACATACCTTATATCAACAGATATATTTAAGTCATACTCCAATATTAAAATATGGTTGATCCTTGAAGTTGAATAAACCTAAATATAATAATTGTCTAAATATAACCATGTGCTTTACGGAAGCTGACTTGGATGCTCATCCTTTAGCTTTGCCCGTAGCAGCTCAAGTACTTGACCTAGCTTGTTCTCATCCCGGTAGGTCTTCTCCTTCACTGCCTTATTGTGGATAGCTACTCCTATACCATAGAATGTACTGCCTGTAGCCTCGTTCAATTTTATATTTCATGACTCTAACAGTTTTGCTGCCAGAACAGGGTTTTGTCTGAACTTTTCCTCCACAATTTCCGTCAGGATGCGTTACCGTTTAGCATGCCATTCTGTTTTTTCCTCAAGGCGTGTTTGGCCTCTTGTGGTGTGACAGCTGTCAATACCTCTTTTAGACAGTCATCACGGCCATGATCAACACATTTCGCATATTGTAACATGTGTTCAGACCACCCCTCCCACCCCCCTCCCACCCCCCTTCAGCCACATTGTGATATTATCATTCAATAATGACATGCCTGAAGCATCTGCTACATACAGGACATAATCAATGAAGGCCCATGTAGAACTAACTGTGCAGCTACCAGCAAACCATCTAGTGAACATGCACAACTTTAAACATCCATGTACATTATGTACACCATTTACCCAAGCTAGGTAGAGCAACATGCAACAGGCCTTATACTTAATATACATTTTTTTTAGAATGGTCAAGACTGCTTCAGAATACTTACAGTTTTACAGTGTCTTGATATTTTGACAATGCCCAACACTATAGCCAAGCCATGATGGAAATGATACAAAACATATGATAGCCATCCATGTGCTACTTTCACTTTCACTTTGAATTGACTGTTCAGTGGGGTAGCGCCACCAATGTGTGTTGTGGTAGGTAATTAGATCAACTGAAACTTACATTACTAATCTCTGAGCGACCAAAGTTGAGCTTGATTTCTAAGGGCCTGTCAGGGAGGTAATTGTGTCTTTGATCCATTGAAGCTACTCAAGCCACTTAATCATGAACCAGTAGGGGAATGGCATTTCATTCATGGCTCGTACCAGTAGGCCTACTCAATTTTTAAGTTGGTTCATTTTCTAGGATTGGCACTTCATTAACCTGGAATGACATACAAAATCATTGTCAGATTTCATGTTTGGTTTAGTACTGGTATGGTTGAGTTTACTTAGTTTCTTTCATAGCTCATGACAGTTGCTATTTTTTTTTTTTTTTTTTTATTGAGGCTGTATTTATACTGTCCATAGCATATAAGCCCGGGTACCCAGGCTTGTTTTCAATGCTGGCCAGTTGTAGTGTTGGTGTTATCTTACCACACAGTGGCTGCTGATAAGGTATTTGATTGCCTGCATTTCAGTAGCAGATAGATAATTGGTTGGTATGGTTAGTAGCCTATGTTAGTTTTTTTGGATTTTCTTGGTATATATGTTTTTATTTTTCTACTCTTATTACTAGACTAGCCTACTCCTATTTACATATCATAGGCTTGTACGTAGCTGTGTGGTGTGTTATCTGGCTACTTTTGGCATGGTTACCTTCCATTGGGCATCCCGCTGGTGGGCCGTGACATATCACATGCCCCTTTGCAGTGCAGCTTACTGGGGGTTTCCTAGCCTTATTTTGCACAGATATTTTTTGTAAGTTTTTAGGTCAGGAATTTGTCGTTCCTTTACCGTTTGGGCATTCCACAACTTGGCAGCCATTTCCAGCGTGCTTCTCTCATGAGCTTTTATTCGGCTTCTGGTCTGCTTTAGTAGTGGTGCATTATTTGCTCTAGTAGCCCTTTGTGGTTTTGTTAGAAGTTTACTGTTTTGACTATAGGTATATGCTAATGTTTTCAAATGAATTATTCTCCTATTTTCTAGTAGTTTCACTTTGGTTCTTTTGTGTATGTCATAGGTTGGGTGCAGCTTGTCTACTCTTAGACAGATTTTTAGGGCTCTGTTCTGCAGTGTTTGCAGTTTTTTTAGTAGTTCTTTTCTCGCACCCATGTAGTTTACATCTCCATAGTCAAAATAGGGGAGCACCATGCCCTTGAAGATTTTTATTGACATTTCTTGTGTCATGTAGTCTCTTAGCTTTGCAAATAGCCACAGTTTGTGGTTTACTTTTTGTATAATTTTATTTATACATAGGTTGTAGTTTAGTTGGCTGTCCAACTCAAAGCCTAGGTATTTGTAATGGTCTACATTTTCTAGTGTTTGGTTTCCTAACTTACAGTGTAGTTTTCTTTCTGACATTTGTTTATGCGAGAAGAGTACTGTTTTTGATTTGCTTGTGTTGATGGTTATTTTGTTGGACTCACACCACTCATCTAGTTTTAGTAGGAGTTTATTTAGTTTAGTTATTACCTCCTCCTCTGTGGTGCCATTTGCGTATATGACTGTGTCATCTGCATATAGTTGGAGGCATTCAGTTTGCAACCATTTTTCAAGGTCGTTTATATAGATTATAAAGAGTAGTGGCCCTAACACTGACCCATGGGGTACACCACATGTGACAGGTTGGTTGTCTGATAGTGTATTGTTTATTTTTGTTTTCTGTTGCCTGTTGTTCAGGTAGCATCTTATCCAATCCATAGTGTTGGATTTTATGCCCATGGTTTTTAGTTTTTCCAGTAGTATTTTGTGGTCTACTGTGTCAAATGCTTTGCTGAAGTCAATGAAGGCGGCTCCAACTAATTGTTTTTGGTTCATTGATGCCATTATGTCATTTGTTAGGTTAGCTATTGTTTTTGATGTGGAGTGCAGTTTCCTGAAGCCCCCTTGTCTTTCGTTTAGTATATCATTTTTTTCCAGGTGTTCATTGATGTGTCTATGTAACACTTTTTCAATGAGCTTGCCTGGGGTTTGAAGAATTGATATTGGCCTGTAGTTTCCCATGTTTTGTTTGTCTCCACCCTTGTGAATGGGGGTGATGGTTGCCATTTTCCAGGCTGAGATAAAACGCCCCTGCTCAAAGGAGATGTTGAATAGGTCTACTATGGTGGCCGGGATGGCTTGGAGTGCCTCTTTCAGTATTTTGGTTGGTATTTCATCTATTCCACTTGGTTTATTCGTGTCTATGTCATTTATTAATTTTTTTACTTCTATCATATCTGTTTTGCAGGTGGGGATTTTGTTCTCCACAGTTCCTGATCTGTTTTCCCATCTTTTTTAGAATTTTTCTGACAGCTTTTGCCCTATTGTGGCAAAGTGTCTGTTCAGTTTGTTTGCTGCATCTTTGTCTGTGAGCATTGCCCCTTCGTTATCTTGGAAGTTTGTATGCTCTTCTTTGTTATTTTTTGGGAATAATAGGTTTACATTTTTCCAGAATTTGTTTGTGTTGCTTCCCCAGTCTTTGTCCTGCTTTATTATGTATTTCTTTTTTGCTGTTCTCACAGCTTTGAGACAGTTGTTTCTGGCGATGCGGTAGGCCAGTTTGTCTTCTATTGTTTCTGTGCGTTTTGCTTTATCACCCAGGTTACTTTTGGTTGTGATGAGTGTTAGCAGGTCTTTGTCTACCCAAGGGTCTTGGTTTTTTTGTACCTTTATTTTCTTCATGGGACACATCTCATCAATTGATTTTCTTATTTCTGTGATGATGTTGTCCCAATAGATATCAACATCATCTCTGTTTTGTGTAATGTTGTTTATGTTTTGGTGCAGATGATTTTTTAATGTATCTTCTGAGTAGTTTTTTAAGGACCTGCCCATTTTGTATTCATAGTGATTTGTGCTTTTAAGCTTTTTCCTGGTTACATATACTAGTTCGTGGTCGCTTATACCCCAGCTTCTAGTGCCCCATTTTGTGGCATGGTTTGAGTTGGTTAATATTAGGTCTAATGTTGAGCTATTGTTGCTTAGCCTTGTGTTTTCAGTGATGAGCTGCTGCAGGCCTAAGATCTTGCTAGTAGGCCTACCTATAACAGAAAAAGGGGGTGCTCGCCTCAAGCTCAACTTCCGGAGTAGTAATGAATGAGAACAAAGTAAAGTACAAATAGTAATGAATGACATTGTTATAAAATGTAACTGTTAGGGCCAGGTACCGCGTTTCCTGCAAATAGTTTTTACCCCTATCCCAAACTGGTGAAAAAGGTTATTTTTAGTACAATGTTAAAAACGTGCCTATGGAATCAAATAAAGTTGAAATCTATCAATATAACACTTGTTGTAGATGTCTAATAAAGCCCTCTATATGATCCAACATATAATTTGACCAAAATAAATCCTGGCATGAATTGGCGGATAACTTATTAACATAGATCGTGAAGAAAATGTGAAACATGTGACTTTCTTTTTAGAAATCTTTAATTTGTGAACAGATAATAATAACCAAATATAACAAATCATACACTGCCAGATGCAGAATGTTATTATGAACATTTTAGGCCAGTGTGCATGTTGATAGGTCATAATGGTGAGAAGTTATGCAAGTTTTCTTGATTCTCTCCATTTCCATGAAATAACGGTGGCCATCTTTAAAGATGGCCACCAAAAGGGCATTTGGCAAAGTGACCCGGATGTCCATCAACTGATTTTGGACACTTCAGATATCAGGCTAACCAAAAATCATAGTAGGATCTGTTCACCAAATTGATAATGAGTCCTAAAAGTTTGAGGTCTGGCACATGGACTATAAGGGGTGGAAACTACCTTCTGCTACCTTGGGGACTGACACCTTTGAAATTTTGTTATCACAATTTCTTGATTCATTGTTGGATGACAACACTATGTGGTACGTAGAGACCAATAGACCAAAATCATTGGAGGAAGCTTTTACTCTAGCTATATTGAGTGATAGGTCTGTATTGAGACAGCAACGACATGCACAATCACGCCTGACAGATTTAAATATGACTAGTCAGGTTGATAGTCTAAACTTTAATTCTTCTAAAATGTCAAAAACAACTGCTTCTGGAGGAGTTCAGGCTAGTTCAGTAGCAGCAGGAGAGAGTCAGGTCTAAAGTCACTCCAAAATGAAGTAAAATCACTAAGAAAGTGCTTAGAACGCTTAACGGTATCTGAAAATAAATGTACACGTGCAGATAGTCATTCAGTAAACGTTGTGTCACCGTATAGTGCTGGTTCTTATGCAATGGGCGGACATCTTGAGTCGCCACGCGGAAACGTAGTGTCGAAGGGTGAGGTAGCTATTGCATCTAAGAATAGATCAGGTTCAGTCAGAGAGCACGCAGGAAAGTATGCGCTGTCGACGCAACTGCGAGGAAGCAATGAGAAAGCGACGCCGGCTGCGCAGGCACAGTCGTCGACGTCTAAAGAGGGACAGGTGTATCGCCAACGACCGCAGGGTGCTTGGCAGGGTGGTTTCACTTGTTATGTATGTAACGATCCACATGTAATGAGAGATTGTCCACATTTAAAATTACTGCATAGTAACATTAGCTCTACTGCTTCGGGAAACTAAGTAGCGCACTTGATACTCGTTCGAGTATTGATATTGATTTTGTTCAAGTAAAATTAACTGGTCTGGTAGACTCAGGTGCAGCTAAAAGTTTAATACATGTAAATGCATTTCGAAATTTGGTAGATATTGGAATAGCACATAGGCAAGTGTATCCAGGTAGTAGGCTGAGATCAATCTCAGATCATTTAATTCCAACTTTAGGTGTAACTTACATTTCTATTTATGATAAGTTATGTCCTTTCTTTGTAGTTGAATCATTAGCTTTTGAATTATTAATTGGGACAGATATCATGGAAATGTGTAATGCTGAGATTTGTTACAGAAATAAGTTTCTTTCCTTATGTGATATTGTACATCCATGGAGTAGTTTAGAATTAATTGATAGACAAATAGCAGGAATAGTTCTAGAAGTAGACTATTGGAAAAAGCATTTCCCTTGTTATTTCCTGATTCTAATGAGAAACTTAAAGCTATTCATGTAGTTGAGATGCATATAGACACAGGTAATGCATATCCACTAAATCAAAGACCTTATAGGATACCTTTAAGTAAGAGACATATCATGGAAAAAGAATTAAATAAAATGTTAGATGATGAGATTATTGAAACTAGTTGTAGTCCTTGAGCTTCACCAGTTACTTTAGTGCCTAAGAAGGATGGTACTATACGTCTTTGTGGTGACTACCGTAAATTAAATGCAGTTACGATTAAAGATGCTTATCCTTTACCCAGGATACAGGACATTTTTGATCAATTGCATGGTGCTAAAATTGTTACTGCCATTGACCTTAAATCACTGTATTGGCAGGTAATGGTAGATGAGGATAGCAGACCTAAAACAGCTATAAACACACACAGGGGATTATTTCAATTTAAGCGTATGCAATTTGGATTAACGAATGCGCCTGCAGTATTCCAAAGAATGATGAATGTAATTTTTGCGGAACATTTAGGTAAATGTTGTCTAATTTATTTAGATGATATTATTATTTATTCACCAGATGAGGAGAGTCATGAGAAAGATGTGACTAGTATATTGACTATCTTAGAAAGTAACAATATGACTATTAAAGAATCTAAATGTGAATTTGGAGTTAATGAAGTAAAACTCTTAGGTTACGTTGTATGTTCAGCAGGACTGAAACCGGATCCTGAAAAAATTACTGCAATAAGAGACATGGCTTCACCGAAAAGTAAAAAAGAAGTAAGACAATTGTTAGAATCGGCAGGATACTATAGACAATTAATTCCTAATTATGCTGATGTTCTCGCTCCTATAACTTATTTAACTAGTAATAAATGTAGTTTTGAATGGACTATGGAATGTGAAATTGCATGGAATGAGTTGAAGACACTATTATTAGATTGTGTACTGTTGAAATTTCCTGATCCTTTTAAACCACATAAACTGTATACAGATGCTTCTGAGTACAGTTTAGGTGCTGTATTGGTACAGGACGATGATAATGAAATAGACAGGCCAGTGCATTTAATCAGTACTAGATTTTCTCCTGCTCAACGTAATTATCCTACTATAGAAAAAGAAGCATTTGCTATTATTTATGCTCTAGTAAAATTAAGACCTTAGGGGCCTACATATATGGTGCAGAATTTACTATCTATACAGATCATGCTCCATTGAAATTTTTTTTCACTAAAGAAATTTGTAATACACGGATACAACGTTGGGCAGTATTATTAGCAGAATTGTTAGCACCAATTGTATATATGAAAGCTGTAGATAATGTCTGGGCTGATATGTTGTCTAGATTGAGACCTAATACTGAAGCAAAGGAACCAGTAGAAATGTTTGCTTTTGATTCACTGTTAGTAGAACAGGTAATTCCTTTTGAACACTATGAACTGTCATATAGTGATGTAATTAATGAACAGAAAAAGATGTGAGAGTATACGTTAGGTGAGAATGAAGAAAAGAATTATTTGTTAATGGATAATCTTCTTTATTCAATGATAGCTCCTGCTAAGAAAGATACGTATCCTAGATTAGTGTTACCAATAAAAATACAGGAATTCTATGATAAAGATATCTCATACTGAGGTAGGTCATATGGCTATGTCTAAAACATTAAAACGACTACAGGAACATTTTGGTGGGCCTTGTATAGCTGGAGATGTCCATAGAGTAATTACCAATTGTCCAAATTGTGTGGTTAATTGTAGTAAGCGCACACATGCATATCCACAATCGATGCCATTGCCTAGTGCACCTGGTATTGTGATTGCTGCGGATCTTTCTAGTCCATATCCAGTTAGTACTAGTGGTAATAGATATTTATTGTCTATTATAGATCATTGTAGTGGTTGGGTTGAATATAAAACATTGCCAGATAAGTCATCGAAAGGAATTCATGATTATATATTTAATGATTATATTCCTCACTATGCAATTCCTTGTATGTTTATTTCAGATAATGGGTTAGAGTTTAAAAACAAATTAATTAGGAATCATTTTAAAGAATTAGGTGTAGAGGTAAGACATACAACACCATATCATCCACAGTCAAATGGAGTGGTAGAACGATACCATAGGACTATAAAGAGCATTTTGAGGAAATTAATTAATTATCGTGCTAGTCTATGGGAAACCTATTTGCCTGATGTGATATATGTGTATCGCACTGTACCTTCTGATAGCACTGGCTATTCTCCTTTCTTTCTAACCTATGGTAGACATCCAGGTACGAAGCATAGTTCTTTACTGCATCGATCGACGGGGACGATTGATTCTAACTTAGCTTATTGTGTAGATGATTTGTCTATAGCTTTAGCTAAAGTTGTTCAAAATCGTAAAGAAAGTCAAAATTATAATGTTGCTTGTCTGAGGAAAAAGGCGAATGCAGTTAAATTAACTGCTGGTGATGAAGTTGTTTTGTTTATAAATGCATCCGGACCTTTGGAGAGGAAATACGATCCGGGATACATAGTCGTTAGATCACGGGGTTCAGTGGTAACTGTAGTAGGCCCTAATAACGATCGTAAAGTTGTTAACCGTGATAAAGTTAGATTAGTGGATTCTAAAATCATTTGGGATGATATTGCACCACGATTAACTAGAACTGAAAGAAGAAAAGGTATTTCGCAACCTTTGCCTTTCGATCCAAGTATTTCTGATCAAAATCGACGCACTAATGAATTATTAGTGAATAAAACAAAAATAAAACCTAAAGTATTACATTCGAGAGAAATTTGGTACTGGGCCATTCACTCGACAGCAAGTGCAGAGGGTGGATTCAATAATTGGTAGTTCTAATTTATGCAGAAGAATTGACCAATCACAGCAAAGAACACTGCGGAAGGATCGACGAATCCGTAGACGTCTGAGTACTTCGCCTCATTCGACAAGAAATTTCTTTGTTTCTGCGCCACTAATAAATGATGATTGCGCCATGTCTAACCATTGCGTTAATACAAAGCAAAAATTAACCATAGCACAAGTCGACAGGTCTAAATCTAATCAACAGGGTTCGCGAGGTTTAGTTATAAGCAATGTTTATGTTCCTTACTAAACTAGCGCCAAGTTTGACGCGTTGCAACGTAAGTTGCGCCTGTAATTAAGTTACTAAAAATTGTTTGATTACAGACATGTTGTTAATGGTATTGACACCGTAGTAGCATTGCTATAGTGAAGTAAATTGACACTTGTTGCTTACCGAATGCTACGGAGCATTTCTGGTGGATTAAGTAAAGAAAGTGGATGCTTTGCTGGAACATGGTGACATGTACTAATGTAAGTTGTTATTCTACGGTGACATAGAGCGAAAAAAGTTCACAAGTGGTGACTGGATGTCATAATAACAAATAACAATTTCATTTATTCTCCATTGACTTTTCTATTTATCTAAGTTAATGTATAGTATGCCTACGTATTACGGAGTGAGATGTAAAACAGGTGATACTCGATGGTTTGAGTTTAAACTGTTTAGCTACTAAAAAGAACTAAATTTTGTCACACTAATGACTGAAATGTTATGTTTGCATGAAGTAATACTATAGCACTTTCGCTAAGACTTTGTGGATGTTATATTTTTGGAAGTGGTAGATCTTGCATATGTAAGAATTGACATTATTAAAGCGGATTAATGGCAAATAATCAAAGAAGTTATATATTTGTTTTCGGACACACCATTGAGATTACATTATCTATTCTTAGCACAAAAATGATTTCCTGTGGAAGTGAAAAACCTAAGAATGCTTAAAATAGCACATTGATTTTGCATTACCGTATTGATTCTATTAAATTTTTGCAGGCTAAAATTATAGTATGTACTATGAATATAGGCCTTTCATCAAACCTGTACCACTGGAGTGGGAGAACAGACGGCTGCGTAAGGTCGATAGAGCGATTCTATTCGACAAGCGTAATCTTTTCGCAAGTATACGGTAAGGCCGATAAGAGATCTAAGGCGCGAGCCGGGAGTGTATGTCTTATCAGGTGTCGACGAGCGACATGCGTGAAGCGATAAAGCAAATTTATTTGGTGAGTATGAAGCAGTAGTTACAGATAGTTCACCGAGGCGTGAAGCGTAATTA